>PVKP010002231.1:60468-127508 GCA_004027715.1 Plecturocebus donacophilus
CAGGCTGGAGTGCAGTGGTGCAATCTCGGCTCACTGCAAACTCTGCCTCCTGGGTTCAAGCAATTCTTCTGCCTCAGCCTCCTCACTACAGGCACACGCCACCATGCCCAGCTAATTTTTGTATTTTTTTAGTAGAGACGGAGTTTCACCATGTTGGCCAGGATGGTCTCCATCTCTTGACTTCATGATCCACCCACCTCGACCTCCGAAGCCAAATCTTTAATATTGGAACAAAAATACTTTTTTCTTTCAGTTCTATTATAAAAATTATAGGTAAGTTATGTGAAGTACCAGAAAAAATGTCTGGCACATGTAGAGCCTCCTCAAAATATATTTATCATTTTTGTGTCATTATTAAGATTGCTAGGATAAAATGCATGATTGCATGATCAGAGCAAATTCTTCCTTTATAATATGAAGATATAACTATCTACTTCTATAGTCTTGTTATGTGGAACAAATAAACTAATGAAAATGAGTTGCAACATATAAATCTCCATGTAGATCAGCTGTTATTTGGAGATTATATTATAGCATTTTAGACTAATCCAAATTACCTTCATTTTTTAAAGCAATTTTACTAATTAAACTCCTGGAAAATATATGAAGATGTTGACTAAATTAAAGCTATAAAATTGAACAGGTACAATTCCCGTAAGGAAATTTATTTCATAAAGCTGCTAGAGGAATGCCAACTATTTAAGAGCCTGGAGGAGACATTGGCGATGTATCCAGCTTCCAGTTTCATAAGGTCTGTTTCCTCCCTGAAAGTCCAATAAAGCACTAGAAATCCTTACACCAACATAGGTTTGTTTTTTCTATTAAAGCTTCTGTTGTTTTTATTCTCATACCCTCAGGTTATCTCATTCCCTTTGGATTAAATTTCTAATGCTGACATTTTGATGTCAATCCATGTTATATTGGCCACTCACTGAATTCTATTAATATTGCAGATTAAATCACTTTTAAATTTCAACTGAACTCAAAAAGAACTATAACTGGAATATTTGGAAATTGTGAAAGTTGTCAGAATCAAGTTTGTCACTTGTGTAAAAACAGACAGACAAACATGAAACCTGACAAATAGAGCTGGGGAAGGCTATGAGGAGAGACTTCTCATTTATAAATACTGGACAACAAAAATTGTCATAAGAGACTATGCAAAAACCAATCTTACACAAAAAATACTTTTTCCTTGTGTATCACCACTATAGCATTCTATTTCCAAACAAACATCATTTTCTATTAGAGTGTCTCTCTGTTTGTAATTTAGGTTGACAAGATTGATTGCTATTTGTATTCTTTTGCTAAGATAACAGACTCCAAATCTGACTGTAATCAATCTGTGTCTTTTGTAAGTGATTTATGAATTGAGTTAATAAAAAGCTATATTTTAATACATACATTTTAGTGCACATGCTATCACTGTTTATTACAAGAACAAAAAAAATAAAATTACCTATATTCAAACTACCTTGAGAAAACCATTTGCAAATTATTATCATCTTATATATATTTTAAATAAAAATATAATCAGTATAAATATCTTCATCTTTGTAAACTGATTATTAAATATATGTTTCTATGAAAGTAAATGGAGCATTAACATTTCATTATATTTGTTTCCAAATATTGGCTATTTAGAGTGTTTTGAAAGTTTCTTTTTTAAGCACACTATGTTTGGCAAGCATGTATACTAATGTCTATATCCTTAAGACTGATTCTTGGAAGTGGAATTGCTATGCCAAAAAGTAAATATGTTTAGAGATTTTGATGCACATTACCAAATTGGACTTCAGATACTTTTTATTTTTTGATGAATATCTCATACTGATAGCAGTTTGAGCTCATGACAATTTCTCTTTGACATTACAACACTAGAATGATTACTTCTAATCTTTTTAAAAACATAATGACATTGCTTTTAAATATGTTTCTTTGATGGCTAGTATGGTTCAGCATTGTTTTATAAGTTTATTGCTTTTGTTTTGTACTTTTGTGAATTATCATTTAGAGCTTTTTCTTATATGATCATTTTAGGGTGTTGTGCTTTCTTATTAATATTTAAGTGATTTATTATGACGGGGGCTGCTCCTTGCATGAAAAATATAGTGCAGTCATTTTCTCAGTTTATTTAACTTTAACATGTCTTAAGGTGTTTCTGACACAGAGGGCTTATAATTGTAGGCAATAAATACATAACCATTTTCTTATTTGCATCTTTTATGTCAGAAAGAACTTCTCAACCACAAAATATATATAATCGACGTCCTTGTGTGTATTTATAATCATAAATAATTGTAAATAATGACACAAGTAATACAAGAAAGCATTCCCATTGTGAATGGTTAACACACAACTGAAATATCTTGTAGAGTGGAAGTTTTCCTTCAACATGAACCTCCCTTCCATTCTATTTGCCACCCTAGAGAAAGCCACTGTACAAGAATCCAGATGGATATGTATTCTTCATGATGAACTGCTATATATTTACATACATACATACATAGATACTTTTTTTTGTTGTTCCTTTAGATTTACATTTGTGTGCACCAAGAGGTGACAGAATGACTATATTAACAAATCTATTACTTTGGAGAATGTACATGTATACATTTTTTTTATCAACTTTGTATTTGGTAGAGTAATTTACCAGTCTCTGTTATGAACCAGTAGCTAGAATGCATAAAAGAAAGGTAAAGGATAATATTTACAAATTATTTTCCTGTTTTTCCTAGTATTTTTATATCTATTTTCTCATTACATGACAATAATTTCATAGGTGGCTAAGTCTTGCTAAGTTGTCTTCATTACATTTCTTTCATCATTTAAAAATGTTTCCATGGCTTAGCACTAATATATACCCAGTCATTGCAAAGGAAAGTTGTTAAATAATTAAACTCACGTATTTTAGTTACTGTATTTTACAAGTGATGTTTTCAACAGTCCTCAATTTAGCAATTGTTCAACTTAAATTTTTCAACTTTTTAATGGTGCAAAAGTAATACACACTCAGTAAAACCTCTGAGTACCCATACAACCATTTTACCTTCAGTACATCATTCAATAAATTACCAGAAATATTCACCAGTATGTTACAAAGTAAGCTTTCATGATTTTGAAAGTATGTTACAAAAATATTCGACAGCATGTTACAAAGTAAGCTTACATGATTTTGCCAAACTATAGGATAATTAAGGTTCCAAGCACATTTAACATAGGCTAGGCTAAGCTATAATGTTCAGTAGGACTTAATATATTTTTAACTTAGGATGGATTTATTGTAATGTAACCTACTAAGTTATGTAAGTCAAGGAACATCTGTATATTCTAAGAGCAATTATAAAAAAAAAAGTCACACTGAATAGTTTAAAGGAAAGGGTAATTTTCTTTATTCAGAAGAAAGGGGTAGAGAACAAGCTATATTCTGCAGTTGAAACTTCCACCCAGATATGTGGTGTTCTGCATAGGTTTTATTCATTATGAGTAGAAAAGTCACAAGGACAAGTCTCTAGCTTGGCAATAATGTGCCAAATTTACAAAAGCAGTGATACTGTTCTCTACAACTCTAATCTCTTTCTGAACTCTTTCCCATTTTTAAAAATTATTAACAAGACAGTTGATTTATCAATGGACACAACTAAAGAGTAGTGAAATGATTGAAGGCTATGCCTACAGTCATTAAGCACGCACTTGTATGATACAGTAGTTTGGAGCCCTTTCCAGTAGCTTCCTGTATATCATTGTTCCTGTCTATTCACCCACGCAGAACCTTTTACTCATTTTTTTACTAAATGTTTACAATGCACATTAAGAATTCAGTTAATCACTGTGTTTCAGATTGAATCCTAAACAACAAAGAAGAGTCAAGAGTAATTAGGGCTCTGTTTCCATTCATAAAACTAACGCAGTTGTACTTTAATATATCTTTTCTAAATTTCTGTGTAATAAGTATTTTTAAAAGGGGTTTCACAGCTTAAAAAATTGAGAAATAACATTCAAAATCAAATTTTAATGGGGATTGGTGGAGAGATAACATGTTCTGGAATTAGAACGGTAATGGTTTTATGATTTTGTCATATGCTATAAACCATCGAATTGTACACTTTAAAGAGTGAGTTTTATAGTATATAAATTATACTTCAGTTTTAAAATGCTTATAAAATCTCCTCTGGAGAAAAGCAGAATATAAAAGTATGTACAAGTACAGTAGTCCTCCCTTCTGTGTGAGGGATACATTCAAGGTTTTCCAGTGGATGCCTGAAACCATGGATAGTACTGAACCTTGCCTATATTAGGGTTTTTCAAATACTGTACATACCTATCTATGATAAACTTTATAAATTAGGCACAGTACAAAATTAATAGCAATAATAAACATTTAGAACAATATATGATAATAAAAGTTATATAAACGTGGTCTCTCTTTCAAAATATCTTAGTGCACTGTACCACTTGTGATCTATCAATCTGATAACTAAGACTGCTACTAAGTGACTAATGGGCAGATAGCATAGACAATATGGATACAATGGACAAAGGAATCATTCATATCCCAGATGGGATGGAGTGGGATGGTGCAAGATTTCATTATACGACTCCGAATGACATGCACCTTAAAATTTATGAATTGCTCATTTCCAGAATTTTCCATTTAACATTTTCAGACCTGGTTGACCATTGGCAACTGAAACACGAAGTGAAACCATGATTAAGGAGGGACTATTGTACATTATAAGTCGAATATTGTCCCTTTTAGAAAGAAAAAGGAAAGGCAAAAACCACAAACACCACAAAAACCATTAGGTATTGGCCTTTAATACATCAAATATTATCCTTTAGCCTAGATTATTTAGATTCCCTTAAAAGCTGCATCACACTAAAATTCTTACGTCATTCTTAAATCATTCCTTCTTAGACTATATTAGATTATAATATTCTCTTCTTTGAAGAAGATATTGTGTCTTGTCTTTTTATTTCTTGCAAAGCCTTAGAGATTGACTGAAACATAATAGCTATTCAATAAATATCTTTTAATGAAAGTCACTCTAGTGACTTAAGAGTCTTAAGAGCTTATGTTTTGAAAGCAGCCACATCTGGATGCAATTCTGGCCCAGCCACTTTGTAGCCAGGTGGCTTTAGAAAGGTTTCTAAATCTCATTAGGCCTAAAGAAAAGAAGCCACAATCATATCACCTATCTCAGAGAGTTTTGATAAGGATAACGTGATAATGTAGGTAGTGTCTGCTATTATACAGTAAATGCTTAATAAATAATAGCTACATATTCCTAATATTAATGATAAAATTATCAATATTATTATCCTCCTTCATGGATTATGTAATTTAAATATTTCTTCCTCACATTCAAAGCAGATGGTCTTTATTGAGTTGATTGGGTTAGCTAGATAACTCTTTATCAGCATTCATTCAGTCAAGTTGTCAATATTTGTTGCATATTACGTAGGTTAACTTCTGAGCAAAATCAGAAGTCTGCGCCCTTGTTCTAGCTTCAACTTTTGGCACTGTGACTGTTCATTCTGATTTCTAGCACTAAGCCAGCTGTCTCTGTTCCCAGCGACATGGACTTCATGGTTTGTCTCCAACTTTGATCTATTTGTTGATAAACCCTCCTGGCTTATATGTCAGTTTGCCTTGTCATCAGCTCCAGGGTTTATAGCCTTTGGTTTACAGTTAGTATTAATGAAGTAATTTGGAGTTCAAATCAAGTGTGAAGCTTCTTGATCCAGTCATCTATGCTTGATGGACATAAACCTTAATATCTAAGGTCTACTCTTCTATTTGGTTAGTCTGTCAGCACAGTAGCCAAATAAAATTAACTCTGTAGTCCCAAATTCTATCATCCAAAGCAATAGTGCCACCCTGCCCTTTATCTCTTTATGGAACTATTAAAGCAAGCATCTTGTTAGTTAAAGGATACAAAATTGCAGATAGATATGAGGAATAAGTTCAAGAGAACTATTGTGCAGAATGATGACTACAATTAATTACAATATATGGTATTCTTGAAAAATGCTAAAAGAATGGATATTAAGTAGTCTCACAAAAAATAACTATGAGAGGTAATACATTTGTTAATTTGCTGCATTTAACTATTTACAATGTAAATACACTTTGGAACAAGTTATACACAACAAATACATACAATTTAATGTGTCAATTCAAAAATAAAACATATAGTAAATGTCACTTATTTTCACTAATTTCTGTATGGTGTTAGAATATGATTTCCAGTGCTTGTTTTCATTGATCTATCCACATATTCATCTATTCTTCAGTCTATATATCTTACCTATTTAAATTTAGAATCCAATTGATATCCCTAGGAACAGCCTAGTCATTAACAGTAAATATGGTTCAGACCCTTAATCAGCTGATTCAGTCTTCTGTACATCTGCTTCTGGCTCAAACTTATAGCCTCACTGAGAAGGGCATGTCCATACTCAGATACCAGATTTTAAAATTCTGGCCATTTTAAACTCTTCATTGGAGCTTACCAACCAAATAATTAAGAATTGAGGTTTTTGCTTTTGTCTTGCCATCTTTTTTCACTTTTTCCATCCTTTCTTCTGCATTTGTTGGATTTTATAAACATTTGTAATGGCAACAAAGTCAAGGCTTATTATTTCTTATCATTGCTGAGAAATGAATGACTGGGAATGATTATCACTGGCCTGGGACAAAGAGAAAAAATACACTATTAAATATGGTTTCCAAACAACATTTTTATCTCCTATATAATATAATCATATTATACTTCCTTTTTATATAAGTATTCAAGTCCATTGTGAAAAAGATAAAAACATTCAAAAATCCTGTCTCTGATATGTCAAAGTGCACAGAAGTGGTACATCTGTTTATACCAGTCTGAATTGGCTTGCATGAATCTTTTCGTGGCTCTGTTTTCTGTCGTGTGTGAACTATGCAAGCTGTTGGCAGGCATTTTATACCCAATTCTGCCATTCTGGCTTAAATGTTATGACAGGACCTTAATTCCCAAGCAGAGCTTCACAAACATTTCCATCTCCTTGTCTCTACTTCAGTCCACATGAAATCAAAATCAGTAGCAAAGAACCAGCAATTGTAAAAAATGCAAGCCTATTTGCACCATAGGGTGCTTGAGTATCAACAATGCTAATGATTATGTTTTGTGTCCTCAACAAGTGCTTTCAATGGAACAGTATCACTGTATTGATTTCTGACCCCTGGTCCCCAAACATTACATAAATTCGGCTCATTTACCTGGTAAAGAATAGGAACATGTTCCAGATGTTTCAGTTAGTGGAGTTTAGGGAGATGTATGTGTGTGTTTGTGTGTCTATATATTTATCTCTAAAGTCTATTTGCATTATTTCTGAATCCTTTCTGCTCTCTCTCTCTCTCACTCTCTTGCTCTCTTTCTCTCTCTAGAGACCAAGAAAGAGATCTAGAGAGAGACCAAGAAAGGGTTTAGACATAATGCAAATAGACTTTAGAAAGAAATAGACAGTAATTCAGGGTACATCAATGGCTTTATTGGGGTGACATAAGCTATCAAGTTTTAACAGTGATTGTATGAGTAATCACGTTCTCAGAAGCAGACGTTTGTTATGTTCTAAGCCCTAGACTCTCTTTTTATTTTGGTTTCTGACAACTCCCTGGAGCAAATCAGACTTATCCAGGATGTTATGCCACTGCAGGTGACAAAAGTCTGTTGAATTCTCATTCTGAACTACCACTCCAGCTCTTAGCTAACTCGTGGGTGCTGTTCCAGTTAGCTCTAGTCAGGAGGGTCCAGTCACATGGTGCAAAACATGATAGCCTATAAATAAGAAACCTTGCTCAGAAGGCAGACCACAATTTCTATGGCAAGTGTTAAAAAATTGTATTATCAAGTGAAGAGACAGTATCCATGAGAATGATTTATATAGAACTAGCAATAAAAATAATTTATGCTCTAGTTTAAATTAAGGATGCCAACATTTTTCACTTGGAAAACTGTAATATAAATATGGAATATCTTAGACTCTTTTTCCTGCTATCTGTCCTTTCTTCTACAAGCTTCTAGAATAAAATGCCCAAGTCTTTTTCTGGCTGAACATCTCTAAGCACATCAAAAATTTAACTTATAACAGATTTTCTAAAAAACTATAGAAATTATATATTTATGCAAAGAGTACAATAAGAGTTTCTGATTAAACTGCAAACAGTAGGGCCATTTTTAGGGGGTAGTGACTCCAAGGCAACATATGTGGTTATAGATAAAGGCATAAAGTGTGTCTATATTGGGTTGTGTTGGTAGGTCAATTCCAAATACCTCCTTTCTCTTTTGTTCTGTCATTCATTGGTTCTATTAATATTCCTGAATTCCATGGCTTTGAAATTGTTCACCTGTGGTGTTAGTAATGTGTTTATCTTCTTGGGCTTCTCAATATACTTGAAGTAAAATCTGGAAGGAACAAAGTACATTTGATCAGAAAGCAGTTGATTGTGCATCCTTATTTAAGTTAAAAGAAAAAGCTGGCTGGGCATAGTGGCTCATGCCTGTAATCCCAGCACTTTGGGAGTCCGAGGCAGGTGGATCTCCTGAGGTCAGGAGTTGGAGACCAGCCTGGCCAACATGGTAAAACCTCGTCTCTCCTAAACACACACATGCACACACACACACACAGAGCTGGGTGCTGTGGTAGGTGCCTGTAATCCCAGCTGCTCGGGACACTGAGGCAGGAGAATCGATTGAACCCATAAGGCGGAGGTAGAGTGAGGAGTGAGCCAAGATGACATCCCTGCACTCCAGCCTGGGCAACAAGAGGGGAGAGTCTGTCTTAAAAGGCAAACAAAAAACAAAACAGTTTTCCCTCTCATGCTGTGATAAAAGAGAATATTAAAGGTCTTCTTTAAACAAATATTTTCTCTGTCTAGTCAAAACTTAACAGTTTAAACTTAATATAGGCAGGAATAACTATGAAATTCTTGTTTAATGTAAGAGGCTGAAAATATTTTTCAAACGTGTACTGTGTTGCACATTCTGTTGGATTTGGATGGAAACCTAAACCTTTTCTAATGGATAGGATTCATTCTAGAGATGTATTAGGGAAGCATTAGCACAGGAATTCATATGACATATGGCATGCAAAGGTAGTCTCCAAAGATGACCTTGAAATAACCCACAGCCAATCACATTGGGTGCCTTATAACTTTCTCATGTGTTCTAAAAGTTCCTTGCTAGGAAATGGCTTTTATCTGTCAAGGATAGGTAGGAACACCCTAAAATTACTAAGAGTTGTTTTCCCCTGAATTTCTGCATGATCTGATCCCAAATTCAACAGAGCTTTAAAACCCCATTGGATATTAGAATAGAGGAAGAACCCATTTCATGTGCAAACTGGACGCAGTGTGTTCAACTTCAAGCAATGAATGATTGACAGATGAAGCATGTTGTTTTACAAACATGTTAACAACAGAATTGTGTTCAGCTGTCTCCAGCTTGACAGTACCCCTGAGACACCTCATGGAATACTTCTCAAGATGTCAGCATTTTCCTAAGTACAATTGTCTTTGTTTCTTGTTGAACTACTATTAAGCGACTCTTTTCTGGACAAAGTACGAGTACATGGATTGATACATCAATATCAAAATTTAGGCAACAGAGTAGAAAACTAGGTATATTACGATTTGTGTTCTTAGTCAAAGCATTCCTGGGAGTAACCTCATGTGCACACAAACACACACCTCTTGTTTATCAGCCATATAATTATTTCATAGAAATAAATGAAAATGTCTCATACTTAAGATTTCTGAAGCAAAGCAAAAGGATAGGAAAAACTGAACAAGATATGATGGAGAAAAAGAATAATGTACATAAATAGGTGGCTAAAGTTGATAAATCAGATATTTTTGTCTTTCACTTAGGTAGTAATCTGTGGAGAACAATAAAACATTATTTTGGCATCAATTATACTGTACTTGGAAAACTCACTTCAAATGGAACTATTTAAATGGAATTTAAAATTATATTTTAAGTGAGACATTTAAATGGAATGAGAGTTCAGCTAGGAGAAAAATGTCTTGATTGTGGGAGCCCTGGGAACCATGTCAAATTAGGAAGAGTTAACTGAAAGGAGCATTCTAAGTGAAGCAAAAAGACATAGAATAGGCATCAGGGTAGAAATTAGGTTTCTAGTTTAATCACTTTTTTGAAGTATTATACTGGAGAAGAAGATTAAATAATACAAAACAAAAATCACAGCAAAGTGAGTCATGAAAATTATGGAGACATAGACTGGCTTAATAGAGAGTGAAATTTTCTAAGCATTAGCATTGTCCCAGTGAAATACATTGTTCTAAACATTGGAGAATTAGTGAATTCTCTGTCACTGGTTCTGATTAAAGAGAAATTACTCAACAATATTTTGGAAATATTGCAGATAAGAGTACTGTTGTAGAAGAAGTTAATACATTAGTTTTTTTTTTAAAAGATAGCATTATTTTTAATTCTAAGATTTTATCTTTATCTATGTTAGATTTGTCTGTAGCTGGACTGGAAATTCTTTGAGGTTAGTGTCTGTACCCAGTACATTTAAAAAATTTTCTCCAAAATTGCTTAAAGCAATGTGCTCTATACATAAGCACCTGATGACTGTTTATTGATTGGCTATTTTTTGTGTTAGACAAAAGTTGATTCTAATGACATAGTTTAATTACAGCGCCTCAAGTTTGTGCCTGTGACTTTATCTTATGACCATGCTTTGGGACCTTCTAGACACTCCTCTGGCTTTAGTCATGCCTTTCATTTTTTATCAAGCTTTCCTTCCACTTATGGACTAATGTATCCTTTAGGAATATGTTTTAATTTCTGTATTTTAGTCTCATGGCCCAACACTTACTACAACCGAACTTTTAGAGTGAGACTATGATCATGGCCTTCATTACTCAGTTAGCTCCATAGCTCACCATTGTCCACCACCCTCCCCCCACCCCACCATTATAAGAAACTGTGTACAGAATTAACCCATTTCAATTAGTGGCCTGTCAATTCAGTGATGGTTATTTAAAATAAATTAATTCTAGACCTACATCCACACATACTAGATAATTTGAAACCAAGTGTAAGAGCAACATCATAAGACAGAAATGAAAAATCAATTTCTTATAATAAAATCGTTATACAGTAATAGAGATTGTAAGTCAGTCACTTCTTTTACAATGTATTTTCTATTGTTATTTTCTACTTTTGACAACCATAAAAAATCATGAATTTCTTTTTCAGAGGCTTCTGTATAGTCAGTCCTTTGGTTTCTGTTGAATCTATTTGACTACTTGGTTGCATGGTGACATAAGAAGGCAAAGCATCCGTGTGCTTGTGGCATTGGATAGCAATGCCGTTTATTTGGTTCCCTGGTGAACCTTTAGAAGCCTGAATTGATATTAAACTAAGAATGGTGTTTATATTTACTTAGATTAGGTTTTTTTCACTTTGTTGGATTATTTTTTAAATATTTATTCTTTGAGTCATTAAGATAGTTACTATGTCCAATGATAGGATATATGAATAAAGTGTCTGATGATCTTATTACTTTACGGAGTAAGAGGTTAAAAAAAAAAAGCTTGGAATTTCCCTCAGATTTCTGAATAAATGGTAAAGCATGTAGACAGTCTCATAGTATTAATGATAACAGTTATGATGACGGTGATGCTGACCATAATAGATGTGCATACAGACCTGAGATAAGTTTCAACCATTCCTTGGCTTAACGCTATACACTTTCAAGCTCATAAACTAAATTTGCCTAGAAAAGTCAGACAAGCCTTTTAGAAAACGTAACTGATTCTCAATCTATGAGGCATGAGAATGTCCTGGTGTATATTTTCAAAACATTCCTAAGTTTTAATTTCTCCCCTATCTGTTTTATGCAAATGTTTCTCTATAACTGATAGAACCTTTGTATAAAACTTGCTGCTGATGCCAAGCATGGTTGCTCGTGCCTATAATCCCAGCACTTTGAGAAGATGAGGCAGGAGGATCACCTGAGATTGGGAGTTCGAGACCAGCCTGAGCAACATGACGAAAACCCATCTCTACTAAAAATCCAAAACTATCTGGTCATGGTGGCATATTTCTGTAATCCCAGCTACTCAGGAGGCTGAGGCAGGAGAATCCCTTGAACCTGGGAGGTGAAGGTTGCACTGAGCCGAAATCGCACCATTGCACTCCAGCCTGGGCAACAAGAGTGTAACTCTATCTAAATAAAAGACTTGCTGCTGACTGAGAGGCAAGAGTACTATTCTAAAGATCAACATGGATATGCTAGGTCTTGAAAACCTCAAAATGATGCAAATTACAATGCAGTCAAATCTCACATACTGTCTTCACAAGGCAAAATATCTGGGAGATTAGTGTTTGATTCAATATAGTCAATTCCAGATTATTTATTTCTAAAGAGGAGTCTCTATATTAAATGTCTGAGTACAGTTTGTACTGCTATTACAGAATACTTGAAACTGGTTAATTTTAAAAGAACAAAAGTTAATTTCTCACAGTTCTAAAGTCTGGGAAATCCAAAATCAAAGTGTTGGCAGGTTTGTCTGGTGAGGGTTCAGTCTTAGCTTTCAAGATACCATCTTGAATGCTGAGTCCTCACATGGCAGAAGGCAGAGGGTAAAACAGGATAAACTCCTTTTGTAAAGTGAAGCTCCTTTATAATGGCACCTAATCCAATTTAGGTGGAGAATATCCCTCATGACCTAATCACCTCTTAAAAGCCCCTTAAAAAGCTTAAAAAAAAGGTGTTGCTTTTCCAATACCTGAATTTGGGAGAATACGTATTCAAATTCTAGTACTAGAATAAAAAACTGAAATAATATTGCTTTAATATTATAGGTATTGAATATTCTCTAAATAGAAATACCATTAAATACACATGAATTTAATTTCCTGTTGATTAGCTAACATATACAATACTTTCTCCGTACATAACTTGGAATTTACATTTACAATATGTAAGAGAACTGGACACAGCTTTTTAGACGTGAGATGACATTGAGATGATTTACCTCTCTGGTTTATAATTCTGCTCTTTTATTAAGGCAACTTAGTGCATTGGGAAGAGTACCGGCTGTAGTCAAGTGACATAGATTTAAATCTTCATTCTGCAATTTACTAGCATTGTGACCATGAACAATTCACTTACCACTTTAAGACACAAATTATCTATAACATGAGAATAATTAACTTACTCATTGATTAGAGAGGATTAAATGGGAAAACATGTTGAGTATCTAGTGCAGTGGATGACATAAATGTTAATTTGTCGCTTCTTCTCTGGGCTCCCAATTCATTCCTCATCTGTAAAATACAGACAATATTATAATAATGCCCTATATCACAGGACTGTGATGAGGATAGTGTTAACTAATAGGAAATGGACATTTGTAATATTTTTGGACAATTTCCTTACCTTTTGGTAATTTTCTATTTTCCCAAGGAAGACAGAAAACTGTCATTTATAGTCTTTCTTTTAGCTAGATGTTTCTACTTTAACTAGCTGGACTGCATTCCATTGCTTGCAAATAAGAACTTTGACTAATATGGAATACATCATATGCTTTATAAATTATTTAAATTTCCCTTGAGTGTGTGTGTGTGTGTGTGTGTGTGTGTGTGTGTGTGTGTTTTCAGAGATTGGGGGTTATGGAAGTAAAACCTCATAACATGACAAAATAAATGTGTCCTGAACCAAATCTTTGAAAAAACAGTATAAATTAAACTTCGGGGTATCTTTACTAGAGTTTTGTTCAGTTAAATATGCTCATCAATTCCCCTCAAATGGGAAAGTAGCATTATACGTCTGAGAGAGACCCAAGGTATCTTAATGAAGAATTTGGGACAATTGGGCAGTCATATGGGAAAACAAAAAGTAAATTTCTTCTTTACTTTTTCTTTTTTTTTTTTTTAAGATGGAATCTTGGTCTTGTCACCTACTGGAGTGTAGTGGCATGATCTCGGCTCACTGCAACCTCCATCATCTGGGTTCAAGTGATCATCCTGCCTCAGCCTCCTGAGTAGCTGGGATTATAAGTGCCCGTCACTACGCCTGGCTAATTTTTTCATATTTTTAGTAGAGATGGTGTTTCACCATGTTGGCCAGGCTGTTCTTGACCACTTAACCTCAGATGATCCACCTGCCTTGGCATCTCCAAATGCTGGAATTACAGGCATGAGTCACCGCTCCCAGCCTCTTATCTTCTTTATACAACAACAAGAAGTCTAGATGGAGCAAATATTTAAATGTAAAATAAAGTTAATAAAAATAACCTCTAAAATGTTTATTTAAAAATAAATCCTAGAATGAAAAAGTCCTTAAACTTCAGACATGGAACTTAAAAACAATAAATGAATGTTTGTTACCTGTGATTGCATTAAAAAAATCTGACAGGAAAAAAAATTACCAGATGCAAAGTTGAAGGTAAAAGGAAAACCAGGGAAAATATTTTCAACACAAATTACAATATAAAGATCTCATATAAAAAATGATAAAGAACAAACCAAGGGCCTAATAGAACACTGGATATAAAAATTATTCCAACAAAAAGTAATTCATCCAGCACTTCACCCTGTGACACACTCCTGAGGAGTCCAAGCTGCTTGGGAAGCTAAGTCAAGAGAATTGCTTGAGCCCAGGAGTTCCAGTCCAGCCTAAGCAATATAGCAAGACCTGATCTCATAAAAAGAAGAGAGAATTATAATAGTGTTTAAACATTAAAGTTATTGATGGGAGTGTAAACTGGTGCAAATTCTATGAAGAAATATTAGCCATAGACATTAAATTAATAAATGTGCTTTGCTTACACGTGAGATTCAGTTTTTAGGAATTCATGCTCTAAATATGATACTAGTGACCCTAAAAAATAATTAGGGCTATTTATTGCAACATTTCTTAATATAAGAAAAGACTAGAAGTAACCTAACTGTTCATTAACAAGGAATTGATTAAATAAATTATGGTAACTCTATACAGTAAAATTGAGTGAATATCAGAATTAGGGTTATGGTTAATGTGAATGCTGTAAAAGAATCCCCAAGACCGTTTTAGCAAAAGAAGTCAAGCCATGGAACAGTGCTAAGTAGGTGCTGAGACCTTGCCTTTACATATTTCAATAGACAATATTGAGTTTCGTACCCGTGCCTTATGCATACAAAATGTCTCTATAGGAATACATAAGAAACTCCTAACCATGGTTTCTCTGAGCAAGAGAACTAGCTGACCAACAGACTGAAAGTAGTCTGATATTTTACTTTGTAAATATCTGCACCTTTTGACTTTCATGTGATGGACACACATCATTCACTCAAAAAATGATCCATAAAAAAATTAACAGAATTATGATACTTCAGTTTGTGTGTGACTTCTCTTAGTTAGAGATAGGGGAGGAGCAAGAGCAGAACCGTGTTTGAAGACAAGATTTTCTAACTCCAACATCACAGTCCTTTTCCTGATGTTGCATTCACAATTTAAACAATTCTCCAGGGATTACAGAAGTAAATTAAGTAATACAATTTTAAACTAATGTGAAAATTTTTCACATCCTATGTAGATGCAAAAAAAAACAGATCATATTACATTTTTCCAGAGAATAAACAAAAGAGTCACAAAGCCATGTACATCTGGAATTTGATTTGTCCAGTTAAAATTTAACATCATTCACATTGTACATTGATTTTCTTTTTCAGAAGAAAGTCTTGAAATGCATATGTGCATTTTCCCTTGCTGAGTCTGCAAACCTCCTGCTAAAATCAGTACATTGTTTTGAATAAAGTTCTACTAAAGATCAATTAGATTTAAGTTTGGGTTAAAATTGACTGACCATGAATCCATATTACAAGCTGTTAACAAGCGTTAACTTGAAGTCATAAACTAGCATTTAACAAGCTAAATGAAAGGGCTATGAATTACAGCTTCAAATATTGCCCATCTTTAGTGATACAAGAAGTTTACATTCCTCTTGCTAGAAAAAATATAAAGGATTTCCTTTCAAAACAAAGCATTTTAAACCATGAAAAGGTCAATAGAGTCTCATGTCTGGTATCTTCAATTTCATACATGTAAATCAGTCTGCAATACTTAGAAAACTCATAGAAAAAAGCACTTGTCAATTTTAGAGCAAGAACAGAGTTAAAATAGCTTTAAAAAAGTATTGTTTTTAATGTTTCTTAAGCAAATGTATGTCTCCAAGATGTTTTTCTAGCGTTTTCTTCAAATGACTATAAGTTAACTTACTGTATGACTAGCTGCCTCAACTAGATTATATCATAAAAATTTTATTTTTTGTTGACTGATCTGATATCTTAAGTATACTATTTTTGAGATACTAAAGTATTTTTGTTTTTCATAATGTCAAGGTCTTAATTGTTCCAGCAAATACCCAGGTGGGATGAGATCTATCTCAGGTCATTCACTAAGGACCCACACAATTACATGAGGAAAACTGGGTTTTCTTCAGATGGTTTTTGGGAAAGAAGAAGGGGAACCTCTTGGGAAAAGAGAGACAGCCTTAAATTTACTCAAAAGGTTCAAGTGGGAAGAAGCATTGTAATACCTGACTTCCACCACTAGAGGGATTGAATATAAGTAGGTAATTATAATCAATCAAGAAACATTAGTTTTCATTTTCTATTCAAAGCCTGCAAAGCTTAACTCTAGAGCATATGCATTTTGATGTTGTATGAATTAAGCTTACAATTGTTTTGCAAGTGCAAGAACATCCCCCCCACCAACTAAATGTGTTAACAATAATACATACTAAGTTCATTCTTAGGTAAACAAAATATTGTAGAACACCGTCAAAGGATAATTTGATAGCACCATGATTTTTACAGACCCAGATACCTTGTGTCTTGCTATTTGTCTATACTTAAAATGTTTTTACTCCATGATCTAATATGTCAAAGAAAAGTAAAAAGAGACATTCTTACTAACCAGAAATACTTCCTGAAAGTTGTGCATTTTGTACTTTCATAAAATTGGAAAGAATTGTTACATAACTTTTAGATTGGACTTGAAGGGAGGCTGCAAAATGTGTTTCTCATTACATGAAGCCATGTGGCTAGCTAAATATTGGGGCTGTATTCCTAAGAAAATAATACAGGGCCAAATTCCCACTATGGGAATTCCAACTGCAGATTCCCAATTTAGCAATGAAGAAACTACATCAAGCGTATTGGTGAGACCACATTTCTTAAAAATGTGTCTTAGATTGCCTCTAAAAGTTTCTTCTAAACTGCTTACACCAGTTCCTCGGGTAATGCTGGTGGTGGTCATTCTCAACAAGAGCTATTTCCTTCATAATTATCAAATGTACCCATCACTGCTCTATTTTCATACCTTTATTCATATAATTTTTATTTCAATGTTGAATCAGTTTGAATAAATTTGTTAAAGACAGTTGATAAGACAATCAAAATCAAGATGCATAGTGTGAAATTGCATGTATATTAACTGAAATGATGACAAATGAACAACTTAGTTTTTATATAAAAATGGGGTAACAACTATTTCACAGCTGATGTGAAGTGATTGTAAGATACCACTTACTATAAGTTCACTCTAATTTCAAAGACTTTAGAAAGTAAAAAACAGGCTTCATAAAATTTATGAAATTATTTATTGGTGAAATATGTAATTCCAAGTGAAGATATTATGTGTGTAATAGTTAAAATAACTTTAGAATTACTTAATTTTGATTAAAAGATAGGTTAGAATTTGTCTGATTTATTAGTCCATTTTTATGCTGATGATAAAGACATACCTGAGACTGGACAATTTACAAAAGAAAGAAATTCAATTGGACTTACAGTTTCATGTGACTGGGGAAGCCTCACAATCATGGCAGAAGGCAAGGAGGAGCAAGTCATGACTTCCATGGATGGCAACAGGCAAAGAGACAATGAGGAAGACACAAAAATGGAAACCCCTGATAAAACCATCAGGTTTTATGAGACTTATATATTATCACAAGAACAGTAAGGGGAAACTGCCCTCATGATTCAGTTATCTCCCACCAAGTCCCTCCCACAATATACGGGAATTATGTGAGTACAGTTCAAGATGAGATTTGGGTGGGGACACAGAGCCAAACCATAATCTATCTGATAACTTGATCAAACTATAAATTTCAAAAGATTAAATTAACTGATGAGGATGTTAGCTTACATTTTTAGCCAATTTAAAAATATTCTTTAGTAATTTGACTCTTTATATTTTCAAAATTTTTATTTTAATTTTTGTCCAGAGTTAATATTTTGTTTAAAACCACTCATTTCATTGAGAATTGTCACATATTATTATATGAAGGTATTTTTAAAATTGACTTTCAATTTTATAAATAACATATAATTTTTCTTATTTGATATGTGTTAGTATAGTTTATTAGTTTTAAGGAATAAGCTTTTAAATTTATAAATTAAATATTTTAATATTTGAAGATTTAGTTTCTACTATATTTATTGTTTTGTTGACCTGAGATTTTTTGTAGATTTATATGCATTTTTGGATGTTTTATATTTAAGTTTACCATTTTTTTCTCTCTTACATGACTTTGTAAAAATAATGTATTATAAAGTGGTTAATTTTTCTCAAGGTACGGCTTTACTAAAATTCTACAAGTTTTTATATATGCTTGTTATGGTTTGGCTGTGTCCCAGCCCAAATTTCATCTTGAATTCCTGCAGGTTATGGGAGGCACCCGGTGAGAGGTGATTGAATCATGGGGGCAGGTCTTTCCTGTGCTGTTTTCATGATAGTGAATGGTCATGAAAACAGCACAGGAACCTGCCCCAAAAGTCTCTGATATGCCATGGAGACATTTATCTCATTGTCTTGGTGATTAATATTTGGCTCCTCACTACTTATGTTGTTGAGATCATGAAATCTCATGATCTTATGCTTATGAGACCTGATAGTTCTCTAAGTGTGAGTTTTCCTGCATAAGTTCTATCTCTCTCTGTGCCTAAAGGCATTCAGTTTCCAAAGGGAAAAGGAGCATAAAAGTTTGGAAAATTTGTAGCCCGACAATGCAATAGAAAAGAAAACTCCATTTTTTGAGGAGAAATTCAAGCCAGCTGCAGAAATTTGTATAAGTAGTAAGAAGCCAAATGTCAATCACCAAGACAATCAGGAAAATGTCTCCATGGCATGTCAGAGGCTTTGGGGCAGCTTCTCCCATCACAGGCCTGGAGGTTTAGGAGGAAAAAACTGGTTTTGTGGGCTGGGCCCAGGGTCCCTGTGCTATGTGCAGCCTAGGGACTTGGTGCCTAGCATTCCTGTTGTTTCAGCCAGGGCTGAAAGAGGCCAATGTAAAGCTTGGACCTTGGCTTCAGAGGATGCAAGCCCCAGACCTTGGCAGCTTCCATGTGGTGTTGAGCCTGTGGGTGCACAGAAGTCAAGAACTGGGGTTTGGGAACCTTTACCTAGATTTCAGAGGAGATATGGAAATACCTCAGTGCCCAGGAAGAAGTCTGCTGCAGTGGTGGGGTACTCATGGAGAACCTCTGCTAGGGTAATGCAGAAAGAAAATGTGGGATCAGATCCCAAATAGAGTCCCTACTGGGGCACCACCTAGTAGAGCTGTGAGAAGAGGACTATTATCCTCAAGACCTGACAATGGTAGATTCACTGACAGCTTGCAGGGAGCACCTGGAAAAGCTGTAGACATTCAATGCTGGTCCATGAGAGCATGTGGGAGGGGAGGCTGTACCCTGCAGAGCCACAGGGGCAGAGCTGTCTGAAACCATAGGAACCCACCTCTTGCATCAGCATGACCTAGATGTGAGATATGGAATCAAAGGAGATTATTTCAGAGCTGTAAGATTTGACTGCCTTGCTGGATTTTGGACTTGCATGGGGCCTATAGCCCCTTTATTTTGGCCAATTTATCCCATTTGGAATAGCTGTATTTACCCAATACATGTTACCCCTATTGTATCTAGGAGTAACTAACTCTTGCTTTCAATTTTATAGGATCATAAATGGAAGGGAGGAAGGGACTTGCCTAGTCTCAGATGAGACATTGGACTGTGGACTTTTGAGTTAATGTTGAAATGAGTTAAGATTTTTGAGGGAGCTGTTGGGAAGGCAGGATTGGTTTTGAAATGAAGGACAAGAGATTTGGGAAGGGCCAGGAGTGGAATGATATGGTTTAGCTGTAACCCCACACAAATTTATTCTTGAATTTTCACTTGTGGAAAAGACCCAGTGGGAGATGAATGAATCCTGGGGGCAGGTATTTCCTGTACTGTTCTCATGATAGTGAGTCTCGTGAGTCTGTTGCTTCTATAAGGGGGAGTTTCCCTGCATGAGCTCTCTCTTTCTCTGTGCCTACTGCCATCCACATAAGATGTGACTTGCTCTTCCTTGCCTTCCACCATGATTGTAAGGCTTCCCCAGCCATGTGAAACTGTAAGCCTATTAAACATCTTTTTTCTTCCCAATCAGTAGTATGTCTTTCACAACAGTGTGAAAATAGACTAACACAATGCTACTTTCACTTGTATTATTTTTTTAAGACAGTTTATTACTTTCATATTTCTTCCTTCATAGAATGTTTATATTAGGAAATGTTTAGGTTTAATATTAGAAGGATTGCTATTCTATTATTGTTCAAACATATTATCATTTTGTAGTTTATTTGCATTTGGTGTGATAATGTGGGTATGTTTACTTTTATTTTTTAGATAAGATAGTCATGTTGATTGTGTATGTCTGAGTACATGTGGGGCACGGCCTGTGTATGTGCAGATATTTGTAAGATGTTTGGGTATGTGTGTGGGAGAGGTGTGATGTCTGTGCATGTATGTCCATTTGTGGGCAGGGGTATGTAAATGAGTGTATATGGTTTGTGCGTTTCCAAACATTTAATGAGAGTTTGTGGGACAGTCAAATGTGTGTCTGTATATGTGTGCAAATGTGCATGATTCTAAGAATGTGTGTGTGTGTGAGGTGTGTTTGAATAGATTTGGGTGTATATGTGTTCATGGGGTATTTGTGTCTGTGTGATTGTTTTGTGGGTGATATACATGTGTGTCTCTGTATTTGTGTACAAGTACATATGTATGTACATGTTTGTGTGCAGGGAGAAAGGATTATGAGTTTGTGTTGGAGGCATATGTGTGTCTGAGTATGTGGGGTGGGGTGGGTATGGTCGTGAGGGTGACTGTAGGTATGTGTGTGTTTGTAGGTGGTTGTGAGTAGGTAGATGAGTATACATATGAGTTGTGCTGTGTGTCTATGCATGTGTGAGAGGTAGGTGTATTTGTGGGAGAGGTTTGTGTCTGGGGCTAAGGATTTATGCATGTGGTGATGTGGTGTGTGTTTTTGGATGTATTACTCTATTTACATGCTGCTAATAAAGACATATCTGCAACAGGGCAAAAATTTAAAAAGGAAAGAGCTTTAATTGACTTACAATTCAACATGGTTGGAGAGGCCTCAGGAAACTTACAGTCAGCGAAGAGGAAGCAAACACATCCTTCTTCAAGTAGCAGCAGTAAGGAGAAGAACAAGAGCTGAGCAAAGGGGGAGCCCCTTATAAGACCATCAGATCTCATGAGAAGTTACTCACTGTCATGAGAATAGCATGGGGGAAATTGCCCCCGTGATTTAATTACTTCCCACTGGGTCCCTCCCACCACATGTGGGGATTATGGGAACTACAATTCCAGATGAGATTTGGGTGGAGACACAGCCAAACCATTTCAGTGGATATGTGTGGTGTGGGTCTATGTGGGTTTTTATGTATGGATGTACATCTGTGTTGAAGGGAGGTAGGAGCATGGGTGTTGTATGTGTAGGATGGTGTGTGTAGATGTTTGCGTAGTGTGGTATATGTGTATGGTGCTTGTGAGTGGGTTTAGGTATGAGTGTGGAGGATTGTAGTAGGGGTTGGTGAAGCACAGAGGACTTCAGGCCGAAGTTGATAGAGTGGATGCCATGGGCAAACACACCAAAGTGATTGAGCAGGATGTCCCACTGGTTCCAAGTCAGCCTGAAAAATGAGACCACACCGGAAAGGGGAGAGAGAAGAGAGCAGAGAGGGAGGTATAGGGGTTTTACAATGAAGGTCTCTGTTTTCTGCTGCTACAGCCATTTCTCTCTGGACTGGACTCTGGGGTCTGACTCTAACATTCAGAAGAAAGGAGAAAGGAAAGGGATATTCTCTTAATTCTCTAGCTTTTTCTCCTTTGTCAATTTGTATGTACATATATTGATTTAGAGAAAATAAAAGGATGTATTTTCCAAAACCAAAGTGACAAATTTAGAGAGGGATTAATGATGGAATCAAGGCCCCAGAGGTGATTTGCAAGCAGAGTTTTAGGAGGATGAGAAGATAGAATTGGTAGCTTGTTTGGTTCCCAAACTATACATATGATACTCAGAAACATTTGTCAAATAAGCACTATTTCCACAGTGAGTTATAAATTAGAGTCATGTGGTGATTCAGAAGACCTGTTAAGTAATTTGAGCTTTCATAAAATATGTTAGTAACGTTTGTAAGGAACTAAATTAGTCAATAAAACATAAGTTAATTAGGAATGAGCAAATTCCTTAAGTCCAAGGTGTGTGTGTATATATATATATGTTTTAAAGATATTTTAACTCTTCTGTCTCCCATGTCTGATTCTGCTTCAGTGCCTCATAGGTAGGGCTCTGGAATTAGTATTTTCACGCAGATTATGGACCATACTTTTAGGCAGACTGCACCAAATGCTGAGACTAAGAGATGATCAGAGGTTACTGAATACTGTAGGCTGAATAATATTCCAGAGATCCCCACACTCTAATCCCCAGACACTGTAAATATATTACCTTACATGGTAAAAGAGACATTGTAGATGTGACTAAGCTAAGGATATTGAGATCAGAAAATTATCCTGGATTTTCTAGGTAAGCCTAATATAGTTACAAGAGTCCCTAAAAGAGATGGGGCAGGGGATCACAATCAGCAGTTGGAGATGTAACAACAGAAACAGGAGGTTGGAGGGATCAAAGGAGTGGTCAGAAGTGAAGGGGAATGCAGGTGACCTCCAGAAGCTGAAAAAGGAAAGGAAATGGGTTCTACCCTCCAGAATGAACCTGCCCCAAAGACACCTTGATATTAGCGGATTAGGACTTATTTTAGACCTTTGATCTCTGAAACAGTTAGATGACAATGTCATGTTGTTTTATGTTTGCAAACAAATACACTGAACATCCATCTTAGGGAAGGCAGTTGTCAATTTATTGAAACATTCATGTAACTTTAGAAAATCAACCTAGGATAAATAAGAGATGAAGATAATTAGCCTCACTTGGAGTTAAGGATGGTAAAGACAGATACAGAAGAAGAGGTGCAGGGTAGGTGAGGGTGAACATGAGAGTGGAATAGAAAGATTATAAGAGCAAAGAAGCTCAGATGGGCTTGTGGTCTGGAAGAAGAGCGAGGAGCTGAGAGAACCTCTGATGATATGTGGATGAACTTGCAACTCTGTAGGAGAGTAAGCATGATCAGAGGAAGTTGTAGTAAGAAAAAAGAATTTTCAAAGCTTCACATATCAAATTCATTTTTAAAAACATTGACCAATTGCCCACTACAGACACAACTCTGTATTTGCTGAAATAGAAAGAAAAAAATAGAAATTCAGGAATGGTTTGTTAGCATCCATACTCTACAAATTTAATGGAGTCAGACACAGATTTGAGATCCACATGATATGAATTGCATATGGCTTCTGTTATGGATTTTGTAGGACTAGATATTCAAGGCTATAAATTTCAACCTTGGGAAATTTTATTCTAAGAAAAGCAGCAGCTTGAATACAGGTCAAATAAGATCTAGGATATTTTTCCAAAAGAACATGTAAGATTAAAAACATATGGGTTAACATAATAGAGCTGGAAAAGGCTTCATAGATTATTTTGCCAAGCTCCTTCATTAAAAAAAATTAATAAACAGGTCAAGAAGAAAGGAAAATATATACCCAATTTACACAGCAAATATGCAACAGACAGTAAAACCAGGACCTCTTCTCATGCAACCAATACCATTCCAGTCTTTTCATATTGGAAATCAATTAGTGAACTTGAAAAGATAATTACCTACTTGATTAACCAGTAAGAGTGTTGAATGACATTTCTACAACTAGTGAACAAAAGCACTTCTGTCGGGTCCCAGGATTCATTCTAACAATGAAATAAGAATTAAGTAACTTCCATGTGCCAGACACAATGCTGACAATCTAGAGAGAAACAGGACACACTGCTTGTCTTGAAAAGAAGACAGATAGGTAAACATCTCTGCATATAGGAGAATGCCAATTTTGACTCTAAATTGTGTCAACATCTGAGATTTAGACATTTTTCAAAATATCCGTCATGCTGGTGAAAAAAAAAATGAGACAGAATTATTTGAATGAGTAAACGATGACTCTGTCTCTGAAATGCTGAGGATCAGCAAATAGGCATGTGGAGTGGGAAATAAACTAATTTGTCATTGCTCATTCTTTTGATTCATCTGGGTTACTTTTACTATTTTATTGTCACTTTTAGTGAAAAATGTGGGTACAAAAAGATTTTTACAAAAAATACAGGAAAAAAACCTATATTAATGCAATTGCTTTTTGCAGCAACATACCCATCTTTCACATTAATTCCAAACAGATCTAGAGGTCTAATATTATGGAGAAAAGTATCTCTAAAAAAAACTAATATGTTTGTAGATATTATATGTAACATCTGCACACAATGGAAAACAAGCCAGGAATGCATGCATAGCTAGGCCAATGAGAATAAAATTTTATCTTTCCCATTCTTGCACAAACATAGTGTGTCTTAGGCACACTGGATTTCTTTAGTGAGGACCCAGTGCCTCAGGCCATTGGCTGCAGATTTGGAAGTACTGGTGCTCAGTAGCAGTGCTCAGGGGCAGCTTGCTGGGAAGACTCAGGCAGAGATGTGGAAAGAACTCACAGCTTCTCAGGAACATGTTTTCACTAAATAAGATTATAACATTAAAGAAAATAAGAAAGCCACACAGTAGCAGATGAGATGTGATTCAGAGAAGTGCTCTTCATTAAAGTTAACATGATCCTTATTTATATCCCACAAGCAATACAACCTTGGATTTAATATATGAAGCATGGATTTAATATATAAATGTAGCTAAAGAGATGTAGACAAATAACAGAGGTAACATATGCTACAATAGAGAATTATTCAAGATATAGAAGGTTTATACACACGTGTATGCTCACAAGTGGCCAAGTATGTGTCATGAATATTTGTACATTTATGTCTTAAATTCTTCTTGCATTTTCCCAAAATGCACATTTTTCAAAGGGGATATAGCCTCTCTACCTGTGGAAAGAATATTAGAAAATTAAATTTTTTTTAAAAATTGTGGCCCATTTCAAGTCATAATGACTTCACCTGTAATAAAAGGTTTATTAATATGGATGAGTTAAAAATGATCAAGTTAATCGGTTTGAGACATGATGAAAATCTATCAGAGCAGAAAAAGATCTAAAAGTCTATGCCTTCAAAAGCCAAGAGCAATTAAATCCTCTCAAGGAAAATGTCCAAGGGAATTTCACAATTGCAGCAAGTGAAGATGAAGAGACTCAAAGATATCACTCAGTTAATTCACCGCTGCAGCAAGACTGTTTCTTGTGATGAGGGTAAAGCTCCAAATATGCCTTCTTTTCCCATGTATGAATGTTACTAAAGGGACAGAAATCTCTTGTTTCCTGTAATCTTAATGGTGATTAACAGAGGAGAATTGTTTTGCGGTGTGCCTTGTGGAATTTTTGTGCTTAAGTTATAGCATTATTTCTGAAATTCCTTGTTAAGACCCATTAGTGGATTTCACAATCAATTTGATGTTGCAATATGGTTGTAAGAAAATAGACTAGACTAGAGGAGGATAGGTGATATCAAAGGTACCTCTCACTGAAGAAAGGTGATTTGTAAAATATTTGTTTCATTTCTGTGCTATTGTCCTGGAGCACATTGTTAAAAGTGTATTTTAGAATACATCATAGAGAAAAAGAAGTTTCGATGCACTGAATAAAATGAGTGAGACTCACATTCTCACTTTCCTCCCAAACAGAAATTTCTATACGGTCAGCATAATAGAAAAAGGTGGTTGCAGGTTGAATCGTGTTCCTCAAAAAGATTTGTTGAAGTTCTAACACCTGATACCTTGGAATGTGACCTTACTTGGAAATGGGTCCTTGAAGATGTGTATAATCAAGTGATCGAGAAAAGTTCCCTTATCCTTTCTGCAGGGTCTGCAATGGGTGTTCCTTGCTTCTTTGGTGGCCCCGCAGCTCAAACCCCTAGGGAGAGCATGCAGACAGGCAGGTTGTGAGAATCATGGGCTCTGACCCCATAGCAGCCACTAGGTATAAGGTCTTTACAGCTCCCAAAGTCACAGTGGCTGTGTGTTACTGTGCATTCTTTGAGCTTAGCTATCCTCAGCCAGTTTGTGTTAATCAGCTCAATTAGATCCTCGGCCTTATTGCAAGGACAGAGGGTTTTTTGTATCCTGGGGTTCTTGCCCTAGTGTGCTGGAAAAATTGATGACATGTGGGCTAGGAGAATGACTACAAGGTTTTACTGAGTGGTAAAAACAGCTCTCAGCAAATGGATGTGAGCCAAAAGGGGGATGAAGTGGAAAGGTTGTCTTCCCCTGGAACTGGGCCGCTCAGTGGCTGGACTGTCCTCCAACCACCCCCAGCCAAATTCCATATCATTCATATAATTCTGCCGTTGATGGCTTACTGGAGTCTGTCGGTGTGTTCTTCTGCTGATGTGTTCCTCTCAACGTCCAGCTGCTTGTGCGTGTGCCCACTAGGGTCTCAGGATTTTTATAGGCACAGGATGTGGGGCATGGGGGGCGGCCAGAGTCATCTTGGGAAATGCTACATTTGGGCATGAAAACAGGAGTGCCTGTTCTCACTTAGGTTTGAAAGCACAGGCCAGAGCACTGAGCTCTTCCTAGGGACCCCACCCTTCTCCTTCCAGCACTTCCCTGCACCCCCTCCCATATCAAAGTTACAATAAGGTCACACTAGATTAGAGTGGGCCCTAATCTAATATGATTAGTGTCTTTTCAAGAAGAGGAGAAAAGACACAGAGACAGAGACAGAGGGAAGGCAGTTATATGAAGATGGAGGCGGAGATTGTAATTATGCTGCCGCAAATCATAGAACATCTGGGGTTACCAGAATCTAGAAGCAAAGATTCTTCTCGAAAGAATCTGGAGAGAATGCAGTCCTGCCATTGCCTTGATTTTAAACTTTTAGTCTCCAGAACTGTGAAAGAATAAATTTCTGTTACTTTAAGATACCTGGTTTGTGGTATTTGTTATGGCAGCCCTAGCCAATAATCCAAAGGGAAATCTGGAGAAGGAAGGAGTGAGGAGAAGATGTGGAAGTTAAGAGAAAGTAGCTCCTGGTGCTGTGGAAATTTGGACACACTACCACATAAATTACCTTACTACATAAGATCTCAAATTTTAATTAAACTGTGCCCAAATATATAAATATCTTAAGAAAATTTCTTATGAAAGCAAGTTAAACATTTGTTTTCTACATTCAGGGTGATACAAAAATACTAGAAATCGAGCTGTATGCTCAAACCACAGAGCATACAGCTAAGGAAGGAGCAGAACCGTTTATGAGATCTGCGGGCTCTCATAGGCTGCAAGATTCTTGATTTGGCTGTGTTCAAGTGAATTAGAGATGAATATCTGAGCATCAAGTGGCCCCTAAGTGAATTAGTGTGTCCTGCATTAGAGCTAATGGTGTGTTTCTGGTACCCATAGCAGCCAGTTCTGTCATAGGCTTCAAAGAAAAAATGTTGATTGTTGAGAGAATGAGTCTCCAATAACCACAGCAGGAGAAATTGAATAAGTGACTACTATTTGGCTTGCAAACTCTCAATCTAATGGGAAAAAAATTTTAAGAAGTAATACACTATGATTTTATGTGCAAACGTGATTTCCAGCCTTTCATAAAATGCTAGAATGAATAGTGACCTAGCTATTGTGATATGAGAGTCATAAAAAGGTTTTCCCTCCTCATCATTAACCCCATTTACAGACAGTGTCTAACATCTCAGTGTCAGCCATTTTCTTCCCACAACATTGCTGCTTTAAGATAATCACAGCTGAAATTCAAATGAACCTAGTGCTGAGAAAAAAATTAAAGATTAACTTTTTAAAATAAAGTTGATTTTTGACAAGAAGCAATGAGAGTAAGAAGTCATAATGTTCAACTACCAATTCAGAACATTCACAATGAGAATTACCTTGACATTTGAGGATGTGACCAGTGCCCCTAGACAGTACTTAGAAACAATCTTTTCTGAGGTGGATATGAAAAACTGACACAATGTTTTTAACCAACTAAATATCAATTAAAGATTGAATAAAATTTAAAATACAGAAGCATTATTTGAAAATAATTTTATAGCATGCTTCTCCACAAAATGATGACATGTTTTCAACATTGTGCAAATATCTTTGCAAGAAACCTAATGTGATGGTGCCTCATTTTAAATATGCTTATCTTCACAAAGCCTACTTCTTGCTAAAAATTGTCTAAACTAGCTCTACTTTCTAGTATGTACATCTATGTTTGCTTCAAGATAGTGATTCTAGATGGTGTCTTATCTCAATTTTCTTATAACATTTTCCTCAATGTATCTTAGCTTTGCATTTCAATATCTTCAGATAATTGTTTTCGAACTACATATGTAATGAGAATTAAATTCACATTTTATTATAACAGGCTTTAAAAACATTGAATATTTAGTCAATTGAAATATAGTATGCCTAATGCTGAGAGATCTGTGTTGCAAGATATAATGAATACTTAATGTTTCACAATTAGGAAATACAAAATCTAGAAGGAAAGGGGAAATGTGCAAAAAATCTCAAGGAATATATATTATGTAATTAGGGAATAAATTGTATGGCTGGCACAGGTTATAAGAACTGTAGTGGTTCAAGAGAGAAACTGACCAACATAGATGAGAATATCCCAAGGAACATTTTAAGGAAGATACAAAATGAGAGTCTATCACTAGTGCCCCAAGATAAATTAATTAATAATCTTATTTTCCTCTGGGAATACTGGGGAAAATAGTACAGTGGGAGTTTGTATGGCACGAAAATCAAAAGGATGAAGGTAATCCTGGATCATGAGAAACGAATGGCAGGAATGCCCAGCTGACATTTATTCTGGCAGAGCCCTGGGAATCCAGGGGAATATCCAAGAAGCCCTCAGGAGGAAGTGGGCATGAGGCACACAGGTGAGATCATGTTAAGAAAATCCTATGCACTTGAAACTCTCCCCAAACCAGCACATAATAATCTATAATAAAGCAGAAGGTGAAAGAAGATCATAAGTTAAAAATGGGTGGAAAATGTTTGCTCTTTAAAGGTAGAGCAAGCTGCAGATTACTGTAGATTACCAACGCTGTGTCCAATCAACATGCTTCCTTTCAGCTAAAAGCTGCAAAGTCTTTATCTATTTTTGAAAAGTCTTCTTTATCAGATGTTGCTTAGCCAAATGAAGAAAACTGGTGCAAAGACAGAAGGGTTTTCATTCTTTCTCCTTTTCAATTGAATTTTGACATGCATAGGAGAAATAAATTTAAACAAATATCTAAGGCGATGGATATCCCAGTTACATGGATTTGATCTTTACACATTATATGAATGTTTTAAATTAATACATGTTCTCAGATAATATGTACATCATGTATTTAAATTTTTTTTTAAAGAAAGAGGTCTAATAATCCAATAAAATTTGGCTTAGTCTTCTGCTGTTACCATCTGTGAGTAATTGACTTCATTAATGAAGAGATTGGATATACTAGTAGATTGAAAAATCAGGGGTTGAAGTCCAGAGGCAGGCATGGTAGCATGAGATATCAGTTTCATGTTGTCAGAGATGTCAGAGGCTTTTTCTGCCATTTTCTTCCACCATCTTTAGCCTGTGATTTTCTTTTCACCTTGCTCCATGGGGAGATAATATTACTGCTAGAACTCCTGTCCTTATATCAGCATTTCAAATAGGAAAAAAGGAGAAGTAGGAGGAGGCATGTCATAGAGACAAGGGCAAGTGCCAACTGTATGAAGAAGACAATTTCTAACTTTCCTTTCAGCTCTATGAGTCTAATGGCATTATAGTCCTAAGGTAACAGAAAGAGTGCCTTAATATTAATAAAAAGCAATCAAAGCATGCTTCTGTATTTGGCACTACAATAAAGATATAAACATTTTGTTAGAAGAAAAGCTAGAGAATATATGTTTCTACACGTTAGTATATAGAAAAGAGAATATAAGAGAAAATAAGAATAAGAAAAAAGAATAAGAAAATAAGAAATAATTTTCTTTATTAATAAGAAAAGAATTTCTTTAATAAGAAGAAAATAAAAAAAAAAGAAAAAGAAAAAGAAAACAAAAAGAAAAGAAGCCAAATAAAAGAAAACAGAGCTGTTTAGTTAATGAGAACTTCTTAAAACATTGATAATAAAAAATGAAGCTGTGGCTTAAAAAGTATGAAAGGAGAATTCCATTTGTCTTATAACAAGCTATGACTTACAAGCTATGATATGTTCTTATTTTAAATATAATCTTATGTGAGGATTAAACTATTCCATTAGCGAATAAGATTAGCTCTTTTGTATTAACTGATGGACATCATTTTCATTTGATTTCACAATTATAGAGCCACATAATCTTTTTATTGCATTCTCAATTAAATATTTTCCCCTTTCATCAGACATTATTAAAAAAAAGTCAGATCAGATCAAAAGAGTGAGCCAGGTAGTAGTCATCTATAAATTATGGAAAAAGCAACCCTTACATTTCAATGGGAAAGAAGACTAAATTAGAAAAGAAAAGAAAAAGAAAAACTCGTAGAGAAAGAAGGAAATATAGCAAGAGAAAGATAGGGGAAGAAAGAAGAGAGAGGGAGAAAGCGAGAGAGGAAGAAGGAAGGAAAAGAGAAGGAGATGTAGAGGAGGAAAGGGACAAGAAAAATGAGTGGGAGAGAAGTAGGGGAAGATTAGAGGAAGGAAGGAGAGAAGGATAGGAGATTTAAAATCAATAGAAAATATACAATTTAAAAGCAGAGTGCACTAAAGGGTTAGAAGATTCCACACCCTATCAGAATTTATCTGTGTCTTGTTCATATTTCTTCCTCAACTACCCACAAAAACTACAAAGATTAGACATATCTGGTGTAAAGCTGACAGAAAAAAAATTAAATTCATTTGTGTTTGCACTCCTGATAAAGACATACCTTTATCAGACTGGGCAGTTTACAGAAGAAAGAGGTTTATTTGGACTTTCAGTTCCACATGGCTGGGGAAGCCTCACAATCATGACAGAAGGCAAGGAAGAGCAAGTTACATCTTAAATGGATGGCAACAAAGAGAGCTTGTGCAGAGAAATTCACCTCTTAAAGCCACCAGGTCTCATGAGACTTATTCACTGTCACGAGAACAGCATGGGAAAGACTTGCCCCCATGATTCAGTTACCTCCCACAGGGTCCCTTCCACAACATGTGAGAATTCAAGATGGGACTTGGGTGGGGACATGGCCAAACTATATCACTCCACCCTTGGCCATTCCCAAATCTCACATCCTAACATTTCAAAACCAATCATGCCTTCTCAATAGTCCCCCAAAGTCTTAAATCATTTCAGCATTAACTCAACAGCCCACAGTCCAAAGTCTCATCCCAGACAAGTCAAGTCCCTTCCACCTCTGAGCCTATAATATCAAACACTGGTTACTTTTTAGATACAATGGGGAACAGGCATTGGGTAAAGACCGCTATTTCAAATGAGAGAAATTGGCCACAACAAAGGAGCTATAGGCCCCATGCAAGTCCAAAATTTAGTGAAGCAGTCAAATCTTTGACTCCATGTCTCACATCCAGGTCACACTAATGCAAGAGGTGGATTCCTGTGGTCTTGGGCAACTCCACCCTGTGACTTTGCAGGATACAGCCTTCTTCCCAGCTGCTTTCATGGGCTGGCGTTGAGTGTGGGCAGCTTTTCCAGGTGCACAGAGCAAGCTGTCAGAGGATCCACCATTCTGGGACCTGGAGAATGGTGGCCCTCTTCTCACAGTTCCACTAGGCAGTGCTCCAGTAGGTGCTCTGTCGGGGGGGGGCTCTGACCCCACGTTTCCCTTCTGCACTGCCCTAGCAGAGGTTCTCCATAAGCATTTCACCCCTGGAGCAAACATTTATGGACATCTAGGTATTTCTATACATCCTCTGAAATATAGGTGGGGTTCCCAAACCTCAGTTCTTGATTTCTGTGCACTCACAGGCTCAACACCATGTGGGAGCTGCCAAGGCTTGGGGCTTGCACCCTCTGAAGCCATGGCCTGATCTCTAGTTTGGCCCCTTTCAGCCATGGCTAGAGTGGCTCAAATTTAGGGCACCTAGTCCCTAGTCTGAATACAGCATGGAGACTGGGCCTAGCTCATAAAGCCATTTTTATCTCCTAGGCCTTTGGGTCTGTAATGGGAGTGCCTGCCACAAAAGTCTCTGACATGCCCTGAAGATACTTTCCTTATTGTCTTGAGGATTAACATTTGGCTCCTTGTAACTTAAGCACATTTCTGCAGAAGGCTTGAATTTCTTCTCAGAAAATGGGATTATATTTCCTATTGCATTGTCAGGCTGCAAACTTTCCAAACTTTTATGTTCTGCTTCCTTTATAAAACTGAATGCTTTTAATTGCACCCAAGTCACCTCTTGAATGGTTTGCTGCTTAGAAATTTCTTCCACTAGATATCCTAAATCATCTCTCATGTTCAAAGTTCTACACATCTCTAGAACAGTGGCAAAATGCCACTAGTCTCTTTGCTAAAACCTAACAAGAGTCATCTTTGCTCTAGTTCTCAACAAGTTCCTCATATCCATCTGAGACCACATCAGCCTGGACCTTAATGTCCATATAATTATCAGCATTTTGGTCAAAGCCATTCAACAAGCCTCTAGGAAGTTCCAGACTTCCTCACATTTTCTTGTCTTCTTCTGAGCCCTCCAAATTGTTTCAATGTCTGCCTTGTTGTCCAGTTCCAAAGTCACTTCCACACTTTTGAGTATCTTTGCAGCAGTGCCTCACTCTACCTGTATCAATTTACTGTATTAGTCCCTTTTTATACTGCTGATAAGAACATACCAGAGACTGGGAAATTTACAAAAGAAATAGGTTTAATTGGACTTAAAGTTCCACAGGGCTGAGGAAGCCTCATGATCATGGTCAAAGGCAAAGAAGAGCAAGTTACATCTTACATGGATGGCAGCAGGCAAAGAGAAAGAGAGCTTGTGCAGGAGTATTCCTCGTTTTAAAACCATCAGATCACATGAGACTTATTCATTGTTACAAGAACAGCACAGGAAAGAGTTGCCTCATAATTCAGTTAATTCCTACCAGGTCCCTCCCACAACACATAGGAACTCAAGATGAGATTTGAGTGGGGACACAGCCAAATCATATCAGGAATGTATCACTAATGATAAGCTTCTTGTCATGGTTTTGAAATAATACCTTTATGTCACTGAATTAGTAACATGATCTCTGTGAGTCTGACTCCTATGCACAATAGTTTTCTCCTGTATTAGATGAGGACATTGGAATGAATAAATGTAAACACTTGCTGTGGTTTTTAGAATTTGAGTTATTTCTAAGCTCTCTCTTTCAGAAAATCCTCACAGGAAAATAGACATATCTTTGTGAAATGTTGATCTTTGGATGCTTATGATATCCTACTTTATTCCTATTGTTTGTTTAATTATTTTCACATCTCTCTCTCTCTCTCTCTCTCTCTCTCTCTACATGTTTGATTGGGAGTCTTCTGGTCAAGCATGTTGCATTAACTGTATTAGTCTGTTCTCACACTCTTAATAATAACATACCCAAGACTAGGAAATTTATGAAGGAAAGAGGTTTAACTGACTCATAGTTCCACATGGGTGGGGAGGCCTCACAATCATGGCAGAAGGTGAATGAGGAGCATGGTTACATCTTACATAGTAGCAGGCAAGAGAACATGTACAGGGGAACTGCCCATTATAAAATCATCAAACCTCATGAGTCTTATTCACTATCACAAGAACAGAATGGGAAAGACCCAACCCTGTGATTCATTTATGTCCCACCCTGTTCCTCCTACCACATGTGGAAATTACAGGAGCTACAATTAAAGATGAGATTTGGATGGGCACACAACAAACCCATATCATTAACTCAGTATGATTGACTAAAAGATGTTGACTAGGCAGAGAGTTTGGCCTTCAGCACCTCTTAAATCCTTTTAGCTACTCACAAATTCTCCTCCTAGTCACATTCCTCCTCCTAGAGTCCCACATCCCCTAAGTTTCTGCTGCCTGTATGAAGCATCTTACCCTGAAAATGTCTCTCCTCAACTAGACATTGTTAGGCCAATTTTATTCTCATACACTTCTGCTCTTCAGCAGTAATGAATGACTGATATATAATTCAATAATTTCATCAGCACAAAAGCTTTTGCAAGTTTAAATTGGCATGAATATGGATGAACCCAGAATTGTACCCTTCTTGGAAGATTTTGGGATTTTATATCAAAAAATTTGAGCACACAATTGAGAATGAGGGGGCATTTAAAAAAAAAAAAACAGTTTTAGAAGTTAACATTGGATCATGAACATGCACATGCATGTGTCTTTTCTAAGTGAAAATTGAAGGATGAGAATAAAGAAAAGTTTTATCTCCAACTAAATTTTGATTGACCTAGATGCCAAACTATGAAGATGGATTAGGTTATCTCAGGAACAGAGAGAGGGAGGGAGAGAGAGAGGGAGGGAGAGAGAGAGGGAGGAGGGAGAGAGAGAGAGAGAGAGAGAGAGAGTGTGTGTGTGTGTGTGTGTGTGTGTGTGTGTGTGTGTGTGTGTGAGGGGTGGGTGAAGAGAAGAAAGTTGAGCTGTCTTCATAATATCGAGTCAACCCAGGATCCTTCCTAGAATAGGGCATAGACACAAAAATTATTCTCTCTTTTGAACTTCTATTTAATGGAAGTTTTTTAGAGCACATACACCACAAATTCTTACTAAGTGTTATTATCCCTTTGAGCAATACTTTTAGGTTAGGACGAATTCAGGATGAGACTCTGCTACTGTTACTGTCCTCATCCTTGTGAAGGAGCAAGTGTCTTTGGTGAATCCCAACTGTACTCACATGTCCAGCTGTCTTAAAGAGTCATTGCTAACAGTGGCAGGTACTTATCAACAGGCTGAGGAAACAGCTGAGTAAAAGGAGATAATGTAGGTGATGTCCTGGGAACATCTCAAAAATGAATGAAGTGTAGACCTTAACGGTCTCTAGTGAGGTCTCTAGTCCACAGAGGACTCCACCACAGGTATAGAAATGCTTAGCCTTTCAAGGATACTTATAAATAACCCATGTAATTGCACCAAATTTTGGCCAATGTGTAGCAAACATAACAATAATGTTATATTTGTTAGTATTTTAAAATAAATTGCAAATATTTTAAAACACTTTACTATTTCAATTTAGTTATATAATAATAAATAAATGCTAGTTATTATTACTTTTATTTTAGGTTCAGGGATATATGTGCAGGTTTGTTATAAGGTAAATTGCATTTCACAGGGGTTTGGTGTATAGATTATTTTGTTACCCAGGTAATAAGCACAGTACCTGATAAGTAGTTTTTTGATCCTCAACTTCCTCCCATCTTCCACTCTCAAATATGCCCTGGTGTCTGTTGTTTCCTTCTTTGTGTCCATATGTACTCAAAGTTTTGTTTCTAATTGTAAGTGAGAACATGTGGTATTTGGTTTCTGTTCCTGTGTCAATTTGCTTAGGATAATGGCCTCCAGCTCTGCTCCATTCATGTTACTGAAAAAGACATGCTTTCATTTTTTATGGCTGCCTACTAATTATTTGTGTTTATGTATTGCATTTTTTAATCCAGTGTACCATTGATAAAAATTCAGGTTGATTCCATGTGTTTGCCTTTTTGAGTACTGCTGTAATGAATATACACATGCATGTGTCTTACGGTGGAACAATTTCTATTTCTCTGGATATATACCCAATAATGAGATTGCTGGGTCAAATGATAATTATGTTTTGAGTACTTTGAGAAATCACCAAACTACTCTCCACAATGGTCGAGGTAATTTACACTCCCACTAACAGTGTATAAGTGTTTTCTTTTCTCTGAAACCTCACTAGCATCTCCTATTTTTTGACTTTTAATAATGACCATTTTGACTGGAGTGGGATGGTATCTCATTGTGGTTTTGATTTGCATTTCTCTAAAGATTAGTGATGTCGAGCATTTTTTCATATGCTTGTTGCCCATGTGTATGTATTTTTTAAATTTCCTGTTTATGTCCTTTGCCCACTTTTTAACGATTTCTTTTTGGCGTTTTTGCTTGTAAATTTGTTTTAAGTTCCTTAAGATTCTGGATATAAGACCTCTGTTGGATGCATAGTTTGCAAAAATTTTCTCCCATTCTGAAGATTGTCTGCTTACTCTGTTAATAGATCTTTTACTCTGCAGAAGCTCTTTAGTTTTAGGTTCCCATTTGTCAACTAAGAGTGTGTGTGTGTGTGTGTGTGTGGTGTGTGTGTGTATCATCAGCTTTTCGCATTTTCATTTTCCAGGACCTATGTCCAGAATGGCATTTCCTAGGTTATCTTCAAGCATTTTCATAGTATTAAGTTTTACATTTAATTCTTAATTCATCTTGAATTGATTCTTGCATGTAGTATAAGTAGGGTTACACTCAATCTTCTGCATATGGCCAGCCAGTTACCCCAGCACTGTTTATTGAATAGGGAGTCCTTTCCTCATTGCTTGTTTTTGTCAATATTGTTGAAAATCAGATGATTATAGATGTGTGGCTCTCTATGCTGTTTCATGGGTCTATATGTCTGTTTTTATACCAATACCATGCTGTTTTGGTTCTGTAGTCCTGCATGGTTTGAAGTTAGATAGTGTGATGACTTCAGCTTTGTTCTTTTTGCTTAGGATTGCATTGGCTATTTGGATTCCTGTTTGGTTTCATATAAATTTTAAAATAGTTTTTCTTTTCTAGTTTTGTGAAGAATGTCATTGGTGGTGTGAGAGGAATAGTATTGAATCTATAATTGCTTTGAGTAGTACAGCCATTTTAACAATGTTGATTCTTCCTATTTATGAGAATGGAATGTTTTTCCATTTGCTTATGTGATCTCCAACTTCTTTGACCAGTGTTTTGTAATTTTTGTTATAGAGACCTTTAACTTCCCTGGTTAGCTGGGTTCTTAGGTGTTTTATACTTTTTGTGGCTATTGTCAATGAGATTGCATTCTTGATTTGGCTTTCAACTTGGATGTTGTTGGTGTCTAGGAATGCTACTGATTTTTGTACATTAAGTTTGTATCCTGAGACTGCTGAAGTTATTTGTCAGATCAAGGAACTTTTGAGCAGAGGCTATGGTGATTTCTAGTTATAGAAGTATATCATTTGCACACAGGGATAGTTTGACTTCTTCTCTTCCAATATGAATGCCTTTTATTTTTTTCTCCTAGCCAGTTGCTCTGGCTTCTATTTCCAGTGCTATGTTGAATAAGAGTGGTGAAAGAGGGCATCCTTGTCTTGTGCCAGTTTTCAGTGGGAGTACTTCTAGCTTTTGCCCACTCAGTATAATGTCAGCTGTGGGTTTGTCATAGATAACTCTTATTATTTCGAGGTATGTTCCTTCAATGCCAAGTTTGCTGAGGAATTGTAATATTAAGAGTCGTTGAATTTTTTTGAAATACTTACTGCATTTATTGAGATAATCATGTGGTTTTTGTTTTAGTTATGTTTACATGGTAAATCACATTGATTTGCATATGTTGAGCCAACATTGCATCCCAGGAATAAAATGTCTACTTGACTTGGGTGAATTAACTTTTTGATGTGTTGCTGGATTCAGGTTGCTAGTATTTTGTTGATTATTTTTGCATCTGTGTTTATCGAGGATGTTGGCCTGAAGTTTTATTTTTGTTTTGTGTCTCTTCCATGTTTTGGTATCAAGATGATGCTGGTCTCATAGAATAAGTTAGGGAGGAGTTTCTTCTCCTCAATTTTTTAGAATAATTTCAGAAGGAATGGTACCAACTCTTTATTATACATCTGGTAGAACTCACCTGTGAATCCATATGCTCCTGGGCTTTTTATTATGGATTCAATTTCAGAACTCATTATTGGTCTGTTGGGGGATTCTATCTCTTCCTGCTTCAATCTTGAAATGTCATATGTTTCCAGGAATTTATCTGTTTCTTCTAGGTTTCTAGCTTGTGTGCATAGAGGTGTTCATAATAGTCTCTGAGAGTTTTTATATTTCTGTGGGGTCAGGGATAAGATCCCTTTTGTCATTTTGAATTTTGTTTATTTAGATAGTCTCTCTCTTTTTTTTATTAATCTAGTTGATGATCTATCTATCTTCTTCTTTCAGAAAACATGATTCTGAATTCTTTGATTTTTTTTTTTTAATGTTTTTTTTTCATGTCTCTGTTTCCTTCAGTTCAGCTCAGATTTTGGTTATTTCTTGTCTTCTGCTAAGCTTGGGGTTGGTTTTCTCTTGTTCCTCTAGTTCTTCTAATTGTGATGTTAGGGTGTTAATTTGAAATTTTTGTAACTTTTTGATGTAAGCATTCAGTGCTATAGATTTCCCTCACAACACTGCTTTGCTGTGTCCCAAAGATTATCATATGTTGCATACCTTTTCACATTAGTTTCAAAGACTTTATTGATTCTGCCTTAATTTCATTATTTACTCAAAAGTTATCCAGGAGCAGGTTGTTTAATTTCCATGTAATTGTATGGTTTTTAATGATTTTCTTAGCATTGATTACTCTTTTTATTTCACTGTGGTCTGAGAGCATGGCAGGTATGATTTGTTTTCTTTAATTTGCTGAGAATTGTTTTATGCCTTATTGTGTGTTTGATTTTAGAGTATGTGACATTTGAAGATAAAAAGAATGTATATTCTGTTGTTTGGGGATGGAAAGTTATGTAGATGTCTATTCAGTCCATTTAGTTAAGTGTTGAGTTCAAGTCACAAATATCTTTGTTAGTTTTCTGCCTTGACAGTCTGTCTAAACTGTTAGTGGCGTGTTAAATTTGCAACTATTATTATACAGTTAAGTAAGTCTTTTTGTAGGTCTCTAAGAACTTGCTTTATTAATCTGGATGCTCCTGTGTTGGGTGTACACATATTTAAGATAGTAAGGTCCTGTTGTTGAGCCATTGAGCCATTTACCATTATGTAATTCCCTTCCTTATTGTTTTTGATCTCTGTTGGTTTAAAGTCTGTTTTGTCTGAAGTAAGAACAGCAACCCCTGGCTTTTTATGGTAAATTTTTGTTCATCCCTTTACTATGTGCCTGTGGGTGTCATTGCATGTGAAATGGGTCTCTTGAAGATAGCATACTGTTGAATTTTGCTTCTTTATCTAACCAACCACTCTATGTCTTTTAATTGAGACATTTAATCCACCCTGGGCCAAAGACTCTAGTTGGCATTGCCTGCCATGCTACCAGTGGCAGGAATGGGTGGAACTGTGTGCTCTGCTGTCCAGGTATTTTCTGGGATAACAGGAATCTGTGCCCTTCAACTGAGTTCTCACAGAAATAGGACCAATGAGCTGGTAGCTCTAGAAAGCACTGCCTGCCAGGGTGTCAGTGATGGGGATGCCTTGGGTCACTTACTCTGCCAACCTGGGACAACAGGAGGCTGCACCTGCTAGCCAAGTTCAGGCAGAAGCAAGGCCACTTGGCCAGAAACTCAATCAGGTGTTGCCTGCCTGGCTACCAGTAGTAGGGGCAGGTGAGGTCATGTGTCCTGTAATCTGGGTGTTTCCTAGGACAACAGGAAGCTGTAACCTCCAGCTGAGTTCACACAGAAGTGGGGCCACTGGGCCAAAAGCTCTAGCAGATATTGCCTGCCTAGTTACCAGTGGTGGAGGTGGGTAGGGTCGTGTGCTCTGCCATCGGGGTGTTTCCCAAGACAACAAGAGGCTGTGCCCTCCAACTGAGTTTGCGCAAAACAGGACTGCCAGACTCAAAGCTCTAGCAAGTGTGGCCTGCTTGGCTGCCGGTGGTGAGGGTTGGTGGAGTCACTGGTTGAATTCAGACAGAAGCAAGATGGCTAGGCCAGAAATATGCACTAAGCCCTGTCTGGTAAGCTGAGGTGGAGCAATCTCACTGCTGCCAGATACCACCACTGCAACTTCTGTTGGGTCTGTGGCACCAGTGCTGTTCCCCTCTGTTTCTCAAGGTTTGTAGTGGTCTTCTTGGACTCAATAGTTGCTCCAACAAAATGTCCAGATGGCTGTCTCAGTCTAGAAGCATGGTATGGGGTTGTGATCCCAATGTGGTTTCTCAGATGACTGGCCTGCAGGGTTAGTGTTCACCAGGCTCCCTCCCACCTTTCTTTCTTTCTTTCTTTCTTTCTTTCATTTTTTGAGACAGAGTCTTACTCTGGCACCAAGGCTAGAGTGTAGTGGCACAATCTCGACTCACTTCAGCCTCTGCCTCCCAGGTGCAAGCCATTCTCCTGCCTCAGAATCCTGAGTAGCTTGGATTATAAGTGCCTGCAATCAAGTGGGACTATTTTTGTATTTTTGTATTTTTCATAGAGACAAGGTTTCACCATTTTGGCCAGGTTAGTCTTGAACTTGAGACCAGATAATCCATTCACCTTGGCCTCACGGGCATGAGCCACCATGCCTGGCCTCAGCAGCCCTTTTGTTTCCTCTACAAGTGAGCCACACAGATGAGCTGCTTCTAGTCCAGCATCTTAGCCCTGCCATTTTTGCCCCACCCTCTGGTAGTAATTATTATAATCATTTACACGATTCATCAAATTGATAAAAATATTGAGGCTCATATTGGGTAGAATACTTGACAGTATTACACAGCTAGTGAGGAGCTGAGTCAGCACTTACAGGCCAGTTCTTGAAGTATAAATTCAATGTCATCTCCCCTGGCAGAGTTATTAATAGAGTCCTCAGTAATTATTCCATGTCATCTGAGAACATCAAAATGGGCATGAAACTTTTCCTACAACTGGATAAGTTTCTAGCACAGAAGGGTGAAGAAAACCAAACACTAAATAATTTCATAGGGTTGCTCTTTGCTTTCTTCTGATCATGTATCTACTCAATCCCTTTCTCAAAGGTTCTGAAGTTCAAATGCTCTATGGTGGCATAAAAATTAGTGAAATTTAAATCGTCAAAGCTAAGATGGTCTCTATTCTAGCACTGAATAGCTTTACTTTGTAGAATTGACTTCAAATGAAAGTGACAGATACACCAATATAACGTGACTGAAATAATATAGCAGTTTATTTTTACTTAATAGTTTTATATAAATGAAGACCTCTCTAAACATGTCTTTTTCTTTCTCTCCAGAATTTTCTTTTCTGCTGGCTGCATTTGTAGCTCTCTAGTCATTTGAAACATATGTTTTAAAATTTTATCTCACTGTTTTAGTTTTTCATAAAGTTTGGTCTATCTCAACTGGAAATGCAAACTTAAAGTTTTTTTTTTTAAAATAAGCACAATGTATTAGAACCAAATAAAGTAATAAAGGTGGAAAAGTAAGCAGGATGAAGGGAAGCAAGGAATAAAGGAGAAGAAAGAGAAAAGGAAAAGAAAGGAAAGGATATTGAAATGAATGATTTTAGAATACCTACATTCAGGAAACCTGGGAGTTACAATGAAAAGTGTTTTAAAAATAGTTTTTAAAACATAGCTCCTAGGCATTTATTTATAATTGGACATGAATACTAAATAATTCCTCACAACTTATGGGAGGGATCTCTAGAAAACTCAGCTTTTCCCTTCACCCTAAATAATCTTCCAATTTGATGAAATGGAATATAATATAAATTAAGTCTATCAAATTGTATCCAAAGTCTACTATGAGTGTTTTTTGAAGTTCTTGCGCCAAATTAACTTGGACTAGAAAAGTAAAGGAAAAACTTTCCAGACCTAATGTACTAGGAGAACTAAACAGGTAGTTGGTAAAGTTTAGTACCTGTCGTACTAAACAAGTATTGGGATGTCCCTAAATTATTTAAATTTAAGTTTATATAAAATTAGATGCAACACATAATTATTTACTTTCTTACATTGTAGGCAGTAGTCATAATGTAACATTATTCCTGAATCATTATTTATTTTCTATTGTAATACAGCAATGTTTTCAGAAGTTCCTGAAATATATAAGCTAGTATCTCCCTAAGGGAAAGGACCATATACAGATTTTTGAATTCTGTTTGTGTATTTAACATTTTCTCTCTTCTCTCCTATTATCAGGTATAGTTTTGTGTGTCGATTAGTAATTTTGAGTCATTGAATGAGACATGCTTATTGGTGCATGCTTTAGGACATCTACTTTTCATTCACTCATGAATGATTCAGACTTTTTTTCATTCCCAGACTTATTTGCATTCCATGTGTTCAAAATTACTTGATAACTGAACTCCAATTTGCTTACAAAGTCTAGAAATTAAATAATGGAAGGTTGGATCGCGATTTCATGGCAGATCAGGTGAATTTTGTCATTATTGCCAATAAGACAAACTTTCACTTCTTTGTCATTCTGTGCCTGACAAGTTGATCGCTTTTTTACCATATTTTAATTATCCATTGCCTTTCTCTTTCACAGAAATGTTAAATAGCTTTTTATTCCAGCCAACTCTTGATTAAAAGTCATTAAGATATGTTTAATGAATAACACAATGTCTGAGTTTAATTACATTTAAAAAAACGCCTGTTTGCAAACTTACATAGGACGAAGTATTTTGTCTGGAGGAGAGGAGAATGCCTGTGTGTACTTGACAACAGATGGCCTTGGTGGCAAAACTTAATTCTGAATTTAATGTTAAGTTTTGATTAATTAAAGGAGTTTTGTTTGGATAATAAATTATTCCTCTCAAATTATAGGTTAAGGTTTGAAACAGCTTGCTGATCATTTGTCTTTTCAAAATACAGAGTTGCTAAGATCCAAATTAACTGCCATATGCTGGATTTCTTTGTTTTGAAAGTGTTAAAAATGTATTTCAGGAGATAAATGCCCTGGTCAAGGACTCTGGGGGGAGTTAGTCAATGTTATTTGATGATGTTTGTGCTCTGTCATCTATCTCAGAAGAAAGGATGATCCTGTTACAATAGGGTGACAACCGGGGACATACCAATAAAGAAAGCAGTGTAGGTTCTATAAGGAATCTTTTCTCTGGTTATCTGTAGGGTGAATGATAGTCACTAGAACAATGGTAAATCAAACACCAAGTTCTTGATAGGGTGGTAAATGATCAATTCCATCTGCTCCTTAGGATGAACTGGGTTACTGTTGTCACAATTTAGCATCATTTTATGCTCTACAGCTTCACACCTGGATTAGATTTTTTTCCCATTTCCACTGATAGCTTGACACCATTGAAGCAACAGTAAGGCACTTGCTACAAATAACACCAGACTCAGAGAATGGCAGAAAGATTAGAGTTAGTATATTCTCCTAAGTCAGTCTGTATATATAGGTTTCCCATTCATTTCTAAGAAATGGACAGATAAAAATTACAGTACATGAAAGAGAACTTATTCAAGAAGACCTGTCTATGAAACACAATTCAAGATGGGTGACACAGAGCAAAGAGCCTCAAATAGCACTAACATTTGTCGAGCTGCAAAAGGAAGTAAAAGGGCAAGAAAGGTGTGAGTTTAAAGTATTTTGTACTTTTTCTTACAGTCATTTTAGCCCATGGAAACTTTACTCTTTATTTTTGTGAAGAATAGCATTTTGTGATTCCCATGACCTCTTGCCCTGATCTTGTTTGGCCATAATGAAAGTGTCCCTGACCTGTAGCCGGTTTCTTTATGAACAAAGTTTTCAAAAAACACTAATCTGCTTCTCTGGTCAGATCTTCCAAGAGTCAACAGACTGCCAGAAAATCTGAACTTCACTAGTTGGAATCTCTACTGCCAGCCACCAAAGACTGAAAACAGGGCTTCTGGTGCCATCACATGGCCCAGTTAGGAATGAAACAATTGTTAGTGTCTATTCAGCACTCACTTTGTCATTGTTTTAAGTGCATATAACCCCCACAACAACCATATGAACTGTGCATCATTATATGCCATAATACAGATAATAAGGAAGCAAATGTCCAGACAAAGTATCTTTATTACACTGACTTGATAGATTTATCAAATGTGTGAGTTGGGGGTTGATATGGCAGAGATAGGCATATTGACAACAGGAAAAGTGAAAGCTGACAGTCTGATATAAGGGAAGGGCATGTAAAAACCAAGAATAATCCTGTTTTCATTGTCCCTGTTCTTCCCAGGTTCCTTTCCCCTTCTTCGCACTGCAGAGTGGTTGAGAGGTGCCTGAGGGTTTGATGATCAGTAATAAGAGGTGAAGAGAGGAGATATTCCAAGGCACAGTGACAACGTGCTTACCAGTGGCCAAGGATGTGGGTAGGTTAGGAAATGCCACATGGAAGCATTCTGGCTGTGTGCTCACTAGCACCCAAGGACACGACATTTGAGGGTAGACGAAGCTACACAAAGCACATTGGCAGTCCAAGTTACAAGGTGCTAAGGGGGATGGGTGCAGAGGTGTCAGATGAAGAAGGAGCACAGTTGTGAGACTGATAATATTCAACAAATAAGTGAATTAAAAAAATACTATAGTGAAAGCCAGGTTTCTAACTGGAGAAAAGTACTTCAAAATACTGAAAGATTAGAGGAAAATATGTCCATTGATTTGTCAGAATATATTAGAGTTATGTGTATTAATCTATATGAGATACATACACACATATGTACATATATATACACACATATATTACATTCCTTGATCTTCTGGAAGACCTAGAAATAATGGAAGTGAAGGCATTCCACTAGAAAGGAACATACCCAGCAAACAGATTTTGATTTCTAAATATCATCAGGGATCTTTAAATAAATATTTTTGAAATGCCACATTCAAAGGCTATGAGAAGAAAATAAAATGGGCCTAGAATATATTGTGATAAATCCTAAAAGAACACTGGGGACATGTCAAGAGGCCACAAGAGCCAGCTTGAAGGGACTCCTTCTGGACAAATATGGCACAATTAGAGCATCAAAGTAGATAATGACAGTGATGGATTGCACCACATTGAATAAAACAAATCCTTGATTTCATACTGATATAAATAAATGTATGAATAAATGTATAGGTGATGGTGAGAGTGGACAGCTCTTCCTTGTGGTAGAATGCCCATAATAAATATAGGGGAAAAAAGAAATTGAACATTAGAGTTTAGCAATCATCATGTTGCTAGTTGATTCATGTAATTGTCAATAATTGAGGTTAAAGCTAATAAGCAGAGGTTTAATGAAGAACCAGGGCATTGGCATATTCTGGAAAAATACTTTTGATTACAAAAAAATACTGAATTTATAGTGCGGTAGACATAATGGGACCAGACATTTATGATTAACATCATTAGTGGTGGGATGGACAGATATTGCCTGTCCCTGATAAGATGCCCCAAAGAAGATCTCAGAATTATTTTTTAAAATTATTTAAAATGATATGGGTCTGATTATGAGGTAACACTGGACAGATACAATTAAGGATCATCTTACAATTATAAGACATGTAGATTTTAAATCTATCTACGATATTAAATACAGAGAAAGACTAATAAGCAGAGCTTGGAGAAGACTGAATTGACATAGCAATTAAGTTAATGGGTATTCCTAGATGACATTCTGGACCATAAAGGAAAAGAGACATTTTTAGACACTAGTGTCATATCAGCATTGCCTGATTTGGAAGTTTTTATGGTAGTTGGGTAGGAGATATTATTTGGTTGAAGTAAGCACTGAAGCATTTAGGAGTTTTGGGGTTATCCTATCTGCAGCTTGTTCTTAAATAGTTCAAACAAAAGATTGATGGTAACATACATATGTGTTTGTGTGTGTAGAGAGATATAGGGAGGCTATGGAGCAAATGAAATGAAAGGAATTTTACCAGTGGGGTTATCTGAGTGTATAGAAAAGGTTTCCTTGCATTGTCCAGTGTTCCCCTCTTGTCTGCAGCTTTGCTTTCATGGTTTCAGTTACTTGAGGTCAACCATGGTCTGAAAACATTAAATGGAAAATCCCAGAAATAACTTTTAAATTTAAATTGTATGCCATTCTGAGTAGCATGATGAAATCCCAACCATCCCACTTTGTTCGTTTATCATCAATTTGTCCAGCATATTTATGCTATCTACATGACCCACCTGTTAGTCACTTAGTAGCTATTTGGGTTATTACATTAATTATTGGTGTATCACAGGCCATGTGTTCAAGCAACCCTTATTTGATTTATTGTTAGACTAATTTTAGTATTCATTGTGTCCATTGATGGTCTTACTGTGGCATGGAGATCAAGTTCTCTAACCCTTGCAGAACCCCAGATGCTTCAAACAGAACATTCTCACCATCTCTTTATGGGTTTAATCTATATAATGACCCTACCTGGTAGATGCAAATGGTATTTTCTACTAATTTTCATAGATAATGAACGTGACATAGATTAAGTAAAAAAAGTAACTTGTGTCAGGCTAAAAGTCTAGTTAAGGAATAAATCTAGTCATCAAGTCACTTAGATCTGAGTGCAGAATTTTTCCAGTGTGAAACACTGCTCTGAATTTTGGAAATAAACACTGTCTATAAATACAAAATTGATCATGTATTCTGGGCTCTGTCCCTCGAAAGACTTGTGGATATGCAGGCAAGGTGTTTACATCATACTTATCTATGTGCCCCCACCTCCACCCCACAGCAGAAGACAATTTTCCCAGGTTCCTTCAGCTAGTACAATTTCTCAACTGATTCCAATAGGGAAAAGGCAAAACTGAATTCAGCTCATTATGTAAATCACTCATGTTTCTTCTCATGTTTATTTATCCCATGCTAGCTGCATCTGCTAAATCAAGTTAGTAGCCAGATCCTCTGAATCCTCTGTTGACTTTATCCAGGCATATTGGGTGGTAGTCTTTGGTCATATTTTACCCCTTCTACTTCTTATGTCTAAGGCTCAGGTTTATAATTCTAACATTAAAGGCCCAAGAGCTGAGCTGTATGGTGAAATCCTTTATATTGTTTATAATTTTCTGTTTAGTATCAAATGATGTTTAGAGATATTGATACATTTTACAGTCATGAAAATAACATAAAATTTTCTCCAACAAAGATTTTCCTTTTTAATTGTTTTAGTCATATTTTCTCCATAGATGCTCATGAAGGTAAACACATTTAAATTTTATTACACTTTATTGATTAGGAAATGAAGAGGCAAGATCAAGGATTACAAAACATATTCTCAAAAACCCAAGATTAGAACTCAAGTTTCTGAATTCTTGTTGCATTTATAATGCAACACATGGATAGAGATCAACTCTTATTCAGTTATATTAATAATAATTGGTTGCTTGAAATCTGTTATGTTGTAAGGGTATATAACTATGCTGTTTGAGAGATAGACTAATAGATGGGCAGTGTGATAAAGGGCTACATAAGAGATCTGCAGAGGGCTGGGGTAAGACAAAGTCTGGGGCGTTACCTAGTCTCAGGGAAGATTATATAAGATCAGATAGTCTTTCTATAATCTGGAAGTCCAATAAGTTAGTCAGGCAAAAAATATGAGTAAGAATGAGATACCAGGAATCCATGCCAATTTACCCAATAGACAAGTAAAGGACAGGTGGTCATGTACAGGTTGTATATGAATCTGTTTTCACGCTGCTGATAAAGACATACCAGAGACTAGGCAATTTACAAAAAAAAGAGGTTTAGTTGGACTTACAGTTCCACATAGCTGGGGAAGCCTTACAATCACGGTAGAAGGCAAGGAGAAGTAAGTCATGTCTTACATGGATGGTGGCAGGCAAAGAGAGAGCTTGTGCAGGGCAACTCAGGTTTTTTTAAAATCATTGGATCTCGTAAGACTCATTCACTGTCTTAAGAAGAGCACAGGAAAGACCTGCCCCCATAATTCAATCACCTTTCACAGGATTCCTCCCAGGATACATGGGCACGTGGGAGTTACAATTCAAGATCAGATTTGAGCGGGGACACAGCCAAATCATATCAGGTTGTTTCTCTGTTTTAGAAAAGCAGAGACCTAAAATTACTCAGAAACAAGTATAAAGAATTTAATATTCAAAATATCTATCATAGGAAAAATTATTGTTTTCTTACACTTATTTGTTTAATAATATGTTTATTTCGAATGACATGGAAGTGGAAGAATATCATATCTTTCCAGTGATTAGGCTCTGAAATTCTCAGTATACCTTTTTCAGAAAAGAAAAACTATACAAACATTGAGAATCATGAGTTTAGTCTGGCTTAAGTATACTCAGGGAACCAGAGCAATGGCAAAGGTGTGAGCAACTCCTAGTTAGCCTTCTCTATATTCAGCAACCTTTTGTGGTGTGGAAGGGGTTCAGAATTTGTCCTAAGAGCCCTAGTGGGTCCTAGAAGCAGCACAGCATAGCATGGTAAGAGCTTGAAGTCTGAAGCGTGAATCTTCCTTTGCCACTTACTAGCTAGGACCCAGGACAAGATTTTTAGCCTTCTGGTGCCACTTTCCTCATCTCAATTGTGACAATTCAGTGAAACAATGAGCCTAAAGACTCTACTTAATAAGTGGTAAGTGGTCATTGTTTTTCACTGTTTGGGGAGTTTAATGAGGTAAATGAAATGATCAGATTTGCATCTTAGTAGTATTTATCTTGCTTGCAGTGGGCAGAATAGGAGATATGACTAGAGTCAGAAAGATGAATGAGGACAAAGATGCAAGCATGATGTGGCATCTGGAATTAACTGAATGGAGGAGAGTTAGGAAGAAAAGAGTGGGCTTCTCTAACAGACATGATAGGGAGGGTAGGGGTTGGGGGGACATCAACATTAACTCCCAGATAGATGAAAATGTAGTGTGGGGTCTAGTCTTCAAATGGTCTTGGAATATGAATTAGGAAACCAAGACATAATTCCAGGTTTCTGTGGCTTTATTTGTGCCTGCAGCAAATCTTTTAACTGGGAGGATCTTACATCCCTGGGTCTCATGATCTGAAAACTAGGGGCTAGTCTCATTTGTTACTAAGGTGCTTACAGCTTCAGCGTATGGTAGTTATAGTGCTAATACGTGATCAACATCTACTAAAAATTAACAATAAACAAGTTATTTTCTCTGTGGAGCTGAAGACTGAGGGTATGAACAGAGCCATTTAAACACAGAAGTGAATCTTACATTTGTTTTTCCATTAGCCTGATTGCTGTTTTTTTGCTTTTATTCAGCAAGATGTAGAAGCTTCCAAGTAACTTTGCATCTAATCTGTTTTTGAAGTCAAACTATTTTTTTCTATAGACTTACTATTCTGAATGAAGAGAAAATGAGTTTTATCTAAAGCTCGTTTTTGAATATTTATTGTAGAATCAAATTAATAAAAACTCTTCAAAATTAATAATTATGATTGCATTAGTTAAAGGAAAGTTAAAAAGAACAGCTTGCAAAATTTTGAGTTTAGAAAGCATTTGCATGCTTAACATTGGGAGGAAAAGAGCAATTGATAGCAACTCATTTAAGAATCACAGTACCAGACCTATTATGACCGGTTTTCATGAAAATCAAATGAGTGAATGTATTTAAAAGTATGTGTCTTTTTAAATTGTATGTGCCACAGAGTATCAGTGGAGGACTTCTTTCACTTCCAGGAATAGGAGCAGATTTTTACTTAGGGTTTCTGCATCGATTTCATGATTAAAATCCTGGAAAACCAAGTATTATTTTTTAAAAGGACAAAAAAACACCATTACTTTTGCACCAACCCAATAAATAGATAGTAGCCTGAGGTTTGTCCTGTGTGAAATTTCTTTTCCTCATACGTTCCAATAACTAACATTTCCTCTGTATTAACAAAATGAAAATGTCTTGTGAGAAATTATGTTCTTTTAAGCCTTATTCTCAATTTCTTTAAGTAGATAATCAGAACAATGCCACGAGACAGAAAGCAGTAATGGATGCTTAGGGATATCATAGAAATTAGGAAAGAAAAATGTTAAAACAATTTTTGGTGAGGGAAGTTGGTCCTGAAATTCAGAGGAAAGCGAGAGATGGTCTAGAAGGGTATCAGAGTTAGACTTGGGAGAATAACGGAAGCAAACTGAGCATACCAACTTGGCCTAGATTTGTGGTGACGTCTGGTGGGAACTTTTGAATTTCCTTTAACTCTGGGATAAAGACTAGTTTGAAAGCCTTTGAGACTTAGCTTTCTGAGTTCAATCCTATTTTGTTTAACTCGTAGCAAGAGATAATGCAGAACAGAAGAAAATGCAGAAGAGAGGAAAATGCAGAATCATCTGGATTTGTGTAAAATTTTAATTTTCACTTATAGTCAGGATATAGCTATTATGTAGCCATAAGCTCAGGTGAGCAATTCAGACCATTTTATATTTTATATAATGAATTGTGCACAACCATTGTCATTACTGGCAGGGGCAAAAAGGACCTCAAACAGTGTAGGAATTTTCCAGCTTCCCATGGCCTGAAATTTAATCCAGCTTCAAGAGATATCAACAGTGGTTGCATAGTCACACAGGTCACCTCAAGTCAACGTCACCCAGGCTGCACAACCCTCTTAGTCTTATCCAGTGTCATGCTTGGGCCACCAGTAGTCTTCCTTAACACCAGCTGGCCTGTGTGATTTCTGTCTCCTTAGCAGAGCTGCCAGGAAGAAGAGAATAGACCTTTCTTCACACCCACCCCTCTATCAGCCTCAGACGTCTCTTCCAGTTCAGGAGAAATAGTCCATTTGGTTGACTTAGGGGCAGTCTGTCCATAACTAAGAATCCCTTCATTTCTCTAAAGTTCTTTGGCTTTTTAAAACCCAAAACAGGTGACTTTAACTTTCTATTTTGCCATCTGCTTCTCTTTGAGGGAAAGTACAGGCATGCACTGACTTCAATAGGAAAACAGGGAAAAACCGTGAGAGAAAACATACTCTGCCACCCATGATGCCTACCTACATAAAAACAATGTGAATCCAAATAAACTGAAAATAGTACCAAACCCCATTAACCAGTAGGTGGAGCTATAACCTATCTAATAGGGATGGTTGACGCTTTTTAAATAAAAACAAAGATTGAACACTGTGTAGAATGACTATGTTCCAGACACAGATCCAAAGGCTTTACATGTATTAACTCACTCCGTAAATCAATATACTATGTTTAAGAAGTAATGTTGTTATGCCCATTTTAGAGAAGAGCAAACCGAGTTTCAGAAATGTTGAATAACTTGCCCAGGGTCACACAGCTTGTAGGTGCAGGTGCTCAGTCAGTGCCCAGATAGCCTCCAGGGTCCTGCTTCTAAAAATAGAATATACTGCCTTTTAGTAGAAGAGTTTCACTTTCTTCCCTTTTCATTTATCCATTTTATAAATGGTAAATAATTAAATGTATATCTCTAAATCTTTTTCCATGTGTTAATCTTCAGATGAAATAGAAACAATTTGTTGTCTTTTTTCCTATTCTTGGCACTCAGACGCTTTTTTCTTAATGAGCCATGTCCATTCATGCTTCCAATTCTTGGCTCATGCAATTCTCTCCATCATAAACCACCCTTTAGTCTTTCCCATTAATAATGTACTGGTCCTTCAAGTACAGCTCTGTATGTCCCATCCTATAATCCCCTACAAGGCATTCATTCACTCTCATATTAGTTTTCTTACACTTCTGTTACACCAGTTATCATTTTCAATTTGTAACATATGTAGTTCTATGCCTGGTCTGACCAGTGTCCATTTCTTGCTATAAGGGATATAGCATATTTTCATTTTACATCCCAGGCCCTAACGTTGTGTTAGCAAACTCAATACATGTTTCTTGTTGTTTTCTTAATGAGCTATTTTTACAGGAATCTGTAGAAAAAGAAGGAAAAAGAATCAGTGTCTTCCACTGTTGAAGTTGTTGATTTTGAAAGGGGTTTGTGGCACATGTATTGAAATTTATACTCTTCTTGTCATTTCCCAAATAGAAACAGCTGTTCCTTAAGTTTAAGACAGGAACTTGGTCTCAAAAGTGACACATGCTCTGTTTCTGCAGATGTCTCCAAAAACAGCAGTTGTTGCACCTGACAGTGAATATTAAAGGTCTGGCCTGCTTTATCTCTCACTTTCACAACGAATCATATCTCAATAAATTCTGTCTCACCAAATAAAGATCTAATTTCTACTTTGTAAATACCATTTTCTTTAAAAGATTGTTTCTAGGGAATTACTGACATAGAAAGTCAGGAGGATAAAGGGTCATACAGTCAGTCCTACTTACTGGAGACTACAACCCTCCAACTTTAAATGATCTAAGTAGGTAATTAAAAAGTAGCCCAACTTACTCCTTCAGCACCTGTTCATATAGTAGATTCTATCCAAATAGATCTTGGCTGAATTTTCCCTTCAGTCAGCAAGCACAGACTAACTCATTGCCTCCAAATGCTGATATACACCTCCTTTATTTGGTAGGTTCCATTTTAGTCGGAAGTCCTCTCCATTTTTTGCTGCAAATGCCATGACTCTTTAATCATAGCAAAGTTTTTGCTACATGAATGTTGGAGGCAATGATAATACTATTATCAAGTTGATCTGTGCATTTGGAAACTATTTCTGCTTAGATTCTACTTCCAAAGCAAGATTACTTCAAAATAGAAAAAATATTATTTACGTTTCAATGACATCTCAAGGAACAGGTTTCATCAGGGCTCACAATGAATTTTGTACCTGTTCATCATTAAGTTAGAAAAATAGAAAGCGATGCATTAATAATGGAGATTCTGCATTTATTTTAAAGATATTTCAATTTTATGTTTATTGTATTCATTTCCCCAGCTCTTAATATAGTCACCAATGACCTCCATAAAACTAAATCAAATGGACATTAATCTAAGCCTTATTTGATCTCTCAATAACATTTGATACTCTTAACCATTCCTTCCACTCTGAGTTATTCTCTCTTTTTGTGCTCTGTGATGACCCATCTTGTTTCTATTTTTATGATTTTATATGGAGCCCTGAAGTTATTTCACCTTTTATAGGCCTGACAGAGGAGAATGAAATAGCAGAGAATCTCAGAAGGATCCTCCTGTCTTCTGATTTCATATTTCTTTCTGGGCTATTTCATCATGTTCATGGCCTCTTCAATTGCTCTTGATATGCCTTTTATTTTCAAATTTATATATATGTATTGTCATATCAATCCTTTGAGGTCCAGATTCATATATCTACCTGCCTACTCAATTTCCCCACTGTTTCCAGATACCTCAAAATTTTATCCGACCAAAGTGAACATCTATGAAGACTATTTTTAGTATCAATGAATTGGGAAACAAAACCTCCACTTTTCATACAAACTAGAAAGCTTGTGATGACTGTGAGCATCTCTCAGTCTTTACCTGCCCCTCTCCCATGTTCAATCAATGACAAGATTCTTACTTATTATCTAAACACCTCTTGAATCTATCTGCTTGGCTTCACCTCATTTTGACACCCTAATAAACTCCAAACCTTTCTCGTTTGAGTTACTATAAGAAATTCCTAATGTGACTTCTAACATCACATCTATCTTTTTTACTAACCATTTACATAGAATTATATTTTAAAATTACAGATCTGATCATGTGGCATCTCTGATTGCACTCCCCAATAAAGTCCTATTACTTTAAGAATGAAGACCTAAATCCTTCACTGCCAGGTTCCTTTTGGTCTGGCCCCTGCCTTCTCCCACCTCACCTTATGCTCCTTTTCCATGAGCCCTCAGTGTTTCAGCCTCACTGGATTTTCTTCAGATTCTCAAACTTGCCTAACTACCTCCCACTACAGGATCTCATTCATGTTATTTCCTCTGGATATAAGACTCTTTCTGGTTTCCTCTTTACCTCGTTGACTCCTACATAAAGGATAATTCTAATGCCACTTTCTTAATAATATATTTGCAGAGCCTACATGTCATGTCATTTCCCTTAGTCATAATCTTCCATAGAACATTTGAAAACATTTAAAAAATAATTCTGTGTAATAAATTGTTTTCTGCTGTGTATTCTGGTAGAATATAAGCTCTTCACGGAAAGGCCCAGCCTGGTGCTTACTATGATTCACTCACAGTCAACACAGCACCTGCCTAGAGTAGGTGCTCAGGAAATACGTGTTGACTGTTGAGTGAATTAGGAGTCTCTCAGTAAGCTTACTTGGGGGACTCATTGTTAAGAGAAGAGTTTGTCAGGTGAGCAAAGAAGATGTAATGGAACAGGAAGATGTGGGACAGGACTTCAAAACACCTTCATCTTGAGGTAACGTCACCTGAAGTTCAGTTTTCGTTCTCCAAAGTCTCTTCCTAGCTTTTGCATCCCAGCTTTCTTACCCTGATTTATACTAATTTCTTGAGAATAATACCTTTAAATTTCTCTCATGTATTATTTTTCTTTTGTGTTTTTCTTGTCACATTTTCCTCCTTCTTGAAGAATCCAGATAATTCTTTGAACTGATAGTTTTCTAGGGGTTGACATGCTATAATACATCCTAATTCTTCTTAATCACCTTACTGCTATGCTGTCATGGTCAACATTCCTGGCTCTTCCAATTATTATGTGCTTATTTTAAAGGAATTTTTATGATAATGTTAAACAAAGTGAGTTTCAGGTTCACTTCTAATTACTTTGTCATTTCAGTGTATCTTACCCCACCATATTCATCTCCCCCTGTTGGGTAATATGAAAGTCAGGACACTTCTGGTTGCCTGCATAAAGTGTGATCCAAATTGACCCAATAAAGAGATAATTTATTTGGCTCGCATAACTGAAATGTCTAGGGAGAGAACGGGCTTTGCTATCACTGTACTGCTGGAATCAAATGATGCTTTTAGGCCTCAATTTATTCTCTATCTCTGGCTCTGCCTTCTGCTGTGTTGGCTTCAGTCTCAGGTCCACCTGGTAGCAAGATGGTGGGAAAGGGTCCAGCTCATACATCCACTCGAGTTGACATTCAGCAGGAGACGCAATCCACTCCCCCGACGGCTCAAACAAATACAATTAATAATGATACATTGTTGTTGAAAAATGCTAAGCAAGTAGATAGGTGCTCTCAACCCAAAAGTGATAACTCTGTGAGGTAATGTATTTGTTAATTAGCTAGAGTAAGCAATTCCAATTTTTATATATACACATATATATTATATATATGTGTGTGTGTGTGTGTAAACATATATACACACAAACTTCAAAACATGTTGTACAAGATAAATATATACAATTTTATATGGCAATTTAAACATAAAGTTTTTTTAAAAAGTACTTGCATTGAAGCTTCAAAGCTCTGATTGGCCTAGTCAAGAGCATATACCCATTGACAAGCCACCCAGGATTAGGGGTAGAATGAGCTGATTGGTTCACATTCATTGCTCATATGTCTCGCTCCTGAGGCTGGAGTGACAGTCAGCTTCCTAGGAGCAGCACATCCTGAGAGTAAGGGAGGAGGCAGAAGCCATAAACCAACATGGTAACTGTTTCTCAGTGTGTGATTGAATATTTTATATCTCAAAAATACAACGAATACCTACCATGTTTACTTCCTGTTGCATTCTCCAGATATATGGGTTCTGTCTGTATATGTTGAGGGAAGAAATATTGAATAAATCAATAATCATCAATGGTTTGTTGCCTCTATGATGGTAAGTTTATGTGCGAAATCTGTGTAGCCATATGTCAGAGGGAAATTTAATTTTTTTATAAGATCCTAAATAAAATAAATGGTTATTTTTAAGACTGAGTAAAAGTTACAGAATTCCAAAGACCAGTATGTGAAAAAGTGATAATTTCAAAGAAGCAATTTGTATTAACTTAATAATTTATTAATAATAATTGAATATCATATAGTTGCCTCTGCCCTGTGCTACTAGGCATTCTTTGTTCAGTTGCTTTGAAAATAAAAATAACCATGAGCCTGTGCTCCCATCGTCTTAGAAATAGTGGAAAAAGGAGAGGTAGTCATTGGTTAAAGTCATTGGAAATGGCATGAATATTGTATAGTGTGCTCAGTTTATAAATGACCTGTTTCCCTGTGGTATCATGTATATTTCTCTCTGTTAAAGAGTTTGAGAGGGACAACCATGGGCTTACCTATTACAATTTCTAACTGTAATGAATGTGGATACTACTTGTGAGTTCAGACTCAGTAAAGGGAGAAGGTAGGCATTTATTCTTCTACCTCAGGACACAGAAAGACATTTTGTGTGCTAAATTGTGTTTCCAAGACTAACAACACCTGCCAAAATTGCATATTTATAACCAGAAAGTAGCTCACTCATCTACCAGAGCCAGTTTCAATATCTAATTAGAATTTTGCCACCTTGACTCCATGCTTTATCATTAGAAGTATTTCTAGCTGCATATTGCAAACACTATTCTGTTTAGTATACATGGCTTTCTTGAATGTTTTGTTCTGGGAACCACTTACCATTGATTTGTGTCCAGGTTCATTTATCATGTGAGCCCAGCACAGTAATTAAATGGCTAAAGTCATGCTGTGTATGAATACACTGTGCTCATTATTACCATTTTATTGAATTCAGCATCATCTGTAGCCTTCTAAATATTGCTCCTGCATCATCATCTGGTACACCCTCAATAACAGTCTTGCAATGTAAATGCCTTTCATTTCCAGCTGTGATTTTTGCTCCCAAAGTTTCATCAATTGTAGATCACAGTGTAGATTTGTGTAGTAAGGAAATTGCAGTGCTGAGAAAGACTTAAATAGTAAAGCTTATTGGGCTTTGCATGGTGGATATAAAAATGCTCTGCTCGGTTCTCCTGCTGCAGGGAGTATAATTGACAGTCCAGGTGCTATCTTTCTGGATCTATCTCATTTTTCCTGAGGCCATGGCTTTTGCAACAACTCCCAGTCAATGACAGTGCATAGCAGGGCCTGAAATCCTACCCGTTCCAGCAAGACCTGTTACTCCTCCAACAGATGATTTACTCTTGGTTTTGCCAAACCTTTCTCAGAGCTGTGCTACAGTCACACATTCTTGCTACCCCAGCCCTCCTTCTTCTTCTTTCCCTCTCTTCTTCTACAGGAAGAAGAGTGATACCTGTATCATGGTCTGAAGGCTCTCGCCTTCTTTCTTTACTCTGTAATTCAACATAATTCTGCCTTGTCTAATTTCATTTTTATAATCTGCTTTTTGAAAAACACAAACTAATGCATCTTATTGTTAAAAAAATATTTTCTTACATTCAATCACATTTTGATATAATAGCAAAAATGACACTCCCCCTCAGTTTATTGTTTGGGGGAGATGGAGAAAAACTATATGAAGAATAAAAGAGTTTATCTCTGAAGAGTCATACTAGGGCTGAAAGAAGCATTCTTCTCACTAGTACAGAATCTCTTTTACTTAATGTATCGTTACTAACACAGACACCTAATTGTATCCTTTATTTATATTATATTTCATAGAGTCCAAGGTAAATGTTCTTTATGTTTTAATATTCTGAAATTGTGATATATTTTTAAAATGTGCATATGTCATAAGTTAAGTGACAGCTTTTTTCCTTAGTAATAATAGATTAATGGAGAATCTTGCAACTAATGGAATCTAAATTCTTTAAAGTTCTGTATCTTCTCTCTGCACAGTATTTTTGTATTTTGAGTATAATGTCTGTGTGTATGCATGTGTGCGTGACTGAACCTAGCACTTTATATTTTTCTATTTCCATTTGATCAATGTTTTGTGTAATGTGAAAAAGATCTTTGAATTTCTCCATGTTCCAGCTCCATTTAGCCATCCTAACACAACACTTCTTTCCTAGGTACCTGAAAGGAAATCTTAAAATTGTGTTCAGAAATTGGAAATGTCTGATCCCATGAGATTTTCTTCTACTGAATTATTAGTTTTGTGGATATACGAATATATTGAAGACTTAAAATTAGTACTCTCTTTCAGAAGCCAGATCTCATCGATTTTCATTAAATCAGTCTCTCATTTGCTTTCATTTTTGGTGCATTTGCTTCCAAGAAGAAGCAAAGGATATGTTAGAAATTTTTTAAAATAGAGTCACTACCACAAATAGAAATTGTAGTATAATATATTTGATAAGCAAGTTAAGGATAAACATAACATCAAGGGTGAAGAAGAAAAAAACATTTACCAAAACTGATTCATAATACAATATAGCAATTAAGAACATGTGAAGTAAGAATTGAGTTCAGCTCTATATGATATTAGGTAACTACACTTAGTTGATATTTGTTAATTATATAAGTGACTTTGTGCATCGCTAGCTATCTGTATCAGTTACTGAATTTATCATCTGTCAGTTTCAAATCCACTCTTCTCTGTTCTGTTTTATAATGCTGGGGTTGGAGCTGGGACTCTAAAAACCATACCTCTGCTGTATCAGTGGTTCCCTGTTAGGCTCCGCACTTCAAGGAGAATATAAGGCTGGAGAAGGGAGGAGGGACTCTTTCCATGCTGCCTGCTTGTTTTTCTTGTCATTATTACCATAGCAACGCTTCACTCCAGCAGCAGCAATTTCTTCCTGTGGCAGCGGCTAATCCAAATTGTGTTTGTTCCAATATTTGTAGAATCGGCTCTGAGGTGAAACTTAGAGTCGATACTGTGCTGGCACTGGCTTACACCAGCTTGCAAACGTTGACTGTGCTCTTCTCTTCACGAGTTCCACGATGTCCAGTTGGTAGTTTGGCATCAGCAAAGATGGGACTATGTACATCATTGATATTGACACGTGCTAAACAGCAGGCTACTCTCACCTCCATCACACAATGCCAGTTTAGCAGCCTACCACCCCTTTAGAGTTCTCTTTTTAGCTTTTTAGTTGCTTGGTTAATAACATTATAAGTGGCTGAAATGTCTTTAACTTTTAACTTAAAATATTTCTGTTCAAATAGCTAGTGTGTTTTCTGACTTCTGACTGGACCCTACATGATGGTAGTATTATTTTTTCAACTATAAACAAGGGAACTTTCAATACTCATAATGTCATGTGAGGATAAACGAGACCACATAAAAATACTTGGCCTGGTATATTGTAAGCATTCTATACATAACTGTGGGGCCAAACAATTTATTAAATTTTAATCTTTATTTTTAGCTTATATTTTTTCCTTCCTCCATTTTAAGCCATTAGAAAAAGAAATATCAACCAGCACAAATTTACCCTCAATGGGACATTTGGTAATGTCTGGGGACATTTTTAGTTTTCACAACTGGTGAAGGATGTAGTGGTAGAGTCCATGGATGCTACTACACAACTTCTCAATGCACACGACAGCCCCTCATAACAGGATTTTCCAGCTCAAAATGTTAATATGCTAAAGGAAAGAAACCTGGAGTTTGATTCTAGGTATTTCCTTTCTCCAGAAATCTTGGCTAGGCTGAAAATAGAATATTTTTTTTTTGAGACAGTCTCTGTTACTCAGGCTGGAGTGAAGTCTTGCGATTATAGCTCATTGTAATCTTGAATATCTGGGCTCAAGTGATCCTCCTGCATCAGTTTTCTAGAGAGCTAAGACTACAGGCATGCACTACCACATCTATCTAATTGTTTTATTTTTGTAGACTTGGGGTCTCACTATGCTATCAGGGCTGGTCGTGAACTCCTGGCCTCAAGTGATCTGCCCTCCTCTACCTCCCAAAGTGCTGGGATTACAGGCATAAAACACTCTACCTGGCCTTAAAAATAGATTTTTTTAAAAAAATCAATGGTTCTTTTTTCTCATCTTGTAAAAGCCAGGGCTTGTTGAAGATTAATATTGAGAGAGAGAGAGAGAGAGAATATTCCACAAAAGGACCATAAAAGGACAGAATAAGAGAAAGGGATTTTTTCTAAGGTCAGAGAATGAATTTTCAAGACCTGTGACTTGGTGACAGTATACTAGAGCAGCGGCAAAACTTTAGAGGCTGTTAGTTATGTCAGGGGAGGCTAGGGTCTAGTTGTAATTTCCCAGCCTGACAAATTAATTCTGTGCCCAAGCATCTCATAGGGTCAGAGGCTTGAGACCATTGTCAGCAGTGACCAAATAGATCTCACTAGGCTTTGCTGTTTTCGCAGTCCTACGAGCAGGAAGCCCCCAAAATAACTGAATTTCCTGCCACCTAGGCAGATTGGAACCCAGAAATTAATGTATGGAAAATGGAAGAAAAATGATTTTATTTTTTGTACAAATAATTTTGTAGTCTGAGTGATACCCACTTTCTTTATAGTAATGTACTGATCATGGTGGCAGCCATTCTACTGGTAGCTGTAGTCCTGGAGATAATAAAAGCATCAGCAGCCTTAGCACCAGCAATATGAGTAATGACTTCTTGCAATGATCATGATTATTATTTCTGCTATATTTTTTAACTACCAGGCAATATTGACATACATTTTTCAAATAAATTAATGTTTCTGTTTTAACTTATCTCTTTGTACAAATATGTATGTCAAAATTAGAAAAATAAGTACAGACAAAAATTAGAATATGTGGGAGACTTTTTTAATGTTATGAATATATAACAGAATATTATAAAATCTCATTTTCAAAAAGTGTTACTATTCAAACTGGTGCTTCTATATGTGAATCTTAACTATAAAGTACTCATGTGTTTATTTGTATTATCAGCACTGCCTACCCCAGAAACATGTATGATCATATTTTTATTAATATGTCACGTATAACATTAGTGTATAGCTTGATCAAAGGTTTTGAATTTTTCTTTTTATTGCAACATTTACATTGACATCAAAAATAAATTCTCATATCTACCAAAATTGTTGTCAACAAAATCAAGATAAAAGGTTGCACTGACCTGATTTCCTACAACAAAGAATAAATTATTCAAGGCAATTGGTACCAGTACCCCAGTAAGTCCTGAACACAATTCTGCATAAAATGAATACACAGGCCTGGTGACACACATTTGGGAATGATAATGGTGAGGAAGACTCGTGAATTTGCAGTGGAAGGAATTTGAACAGGAAACTGAGTTCCACCTCAGTCTTTAGGGAGGTACAGCTCTATTGGATATTTTGATAGATGAAATTACTGAGGCTCCCAAGATTAAGAAACTTGCCCAAGGTTCCATAACATTGATTACCCTAGGAATGCTGCACAACATGAGAGTTGGTTACAACATAAGATATCCTTTAGGTTACATTCACTATGAGTAGTGGAACTCCTCATCCTACCAATATGCAAAGCAGCTCAGACAAGGTAGGAGTTTACTTTTCATATATGTGCTGGCTAAAGTCCATCCAGGTGTGCTGTGATACTCCATGGCATTGGGAAGACAGGTTCCTTCTTCACTCAAGGTCACATCATTGTCTAAGCTCTTGCAGGATCTCTAGCTACTATGGCCACATTCTAATATGTACAAAGGTAGACCCACTGGCAGGAAGAAAAGGGCTAAGACCTTTGTTTTAAAGATAATTTTTGAAACTTGCACATACCACTTCTTATATTCTATGATATTAGCCAGAATTTAGCTTCAAGTGAAACTAGAAAATAGAGCCTATGCTAGATAAACAAGCATATAGCTAAGAATTTAGAACAGGAATCAGCAAACTTTTATGTAGAAAACATCTAGGATAGTAGATATTTTGGGCTTTTCAAGCCATATGGTCTCTGTCGCATGTATTTAAGTATTTGTGCTGGTATATAGTTCAAAAGCAGTCATACACAATATGTAAATGAATGAGCATGGCTATGTTCCAATAAAACTTTATTCACAAAAACAGGTGGTAGGCTGAATATAACCCAGTGACCACAGTTTGAACTCCTGTTCTGAAAGATAATAGGTGTGGAGACAGCCAGTGGTCTCTGACACTGTGCTATTGCCAAGTGCAGTATGAAAGTACAATGAAAAATAGCTTTTGGCCAGGTCAATTACTTTCAACTTGAAAACACTCTTCTGGTAGCCTGACCTTCGGGTGACTAAAAACTGGATCTTCCCAGAACACAGTGATTCATCTCTGCTTTCCTGGCATCTAATTCAGTCCTTTTCCACTTCAAAGTGCCCCCACATTCAGGCATGCTGTTTGTAGATATTTATCAATCAAAAGGACAGCGTACAAAGAATAGCATATAAGTGTTCACATCAGGCTTTATATGTAACAGCTATAAAAACTGGCAAAAACCCGAATATACATAAACAGAACAAGGAGTACACAAAGTGTACTATATCCATTCAAAGGAATATTGCTCAATAACAAAAAGGAGCACACTGTTGATTCATTCAATAACTTGGAAGACTCTCTCAGAATAATTATGCTGAGTGAAAGCAATAAAGCAAAAAGAATACATACTTTGTTATTGCACTTATCTAAAACTCTATAAAGAGCAAATACATTTATAGCAACAGAAACAGATTAGTGGATGCCTGAGAACGTTGGGGACAGAAGAGACGAGAGCTAAGGACTGCAGAGGGGCATGAGAAAGCTTTTGTGGGTGGTATGTTCACTATCGTGGTTGTATGACAGTTTCATAAGTGTATACCTGTATCCAAACTTAGCAAACTGAACACTTTAAATATATGCAGCTTATGTGTTAATTAAATTTCAGTAAAGCTGTTAAAAAAGTGTTTTAGTTTGAATCACAAGCTCTGTGATTACTCTACCTAACATATGCCAAAAGAATTTTTGTTGAATTGAAATGCTGTTTCTTTTTCAGTAGCACCCAAACAAAAGGCATAAAAATAAATGAATAGTAAAAAAAGAAAAGGAAAGTAGAAAGGGGAAAATCTCTTTAATACATGCATTAAAGTTACTAAATACTAAAACTACACCTTTTGGGGGCGCCAAAATTGCCTGTACTAGACAAATCATGGAAGAATCTCTAGGATTTTGTGGCTGAAATGGCTACTTCTGCTACCAAATCAACTTCACTTAATTTATGGATTTGCAAATGAATATGACTGACAGCTCAGAAGTAAATTATTTTCCTCTAATTGACCTCTCTAAGTGACAATATAAACAAATTAGCCATTACAGTGATGAATCCTGTTGGGTGTGTCTGCAGAACTAGATGTATAAAGATCTGTATTTTGCTCAGTTGTATGTGCTCAAAAAGTTTACATTACACTTGGTTGGTTTCTCTATATGAAAGAATTAGAGTAACTCACCTCTAAAACTTTTTTTGATTCTAGAAGACTGTGAAAGACTGTGATTCTTTTATCCAAATTTACTCACATCACCTCTGCTTTTGTAAAATATATCAACCTGCCTGTGCGCCATATGCTAAATGCAGATGAACAGTGCATCTGCATTTAGCATGTGCAACTTTTCATAGCAAATTCTTAGGACATTTGAGGCTTGCTCTTAATGTGCTGTAATTCTGATTTATTTTGATGTATTTTTCTTCCAAATGTTTATTTTGCCTCAGTTACCCATTTATTCATGATTTACTCCTGCCTTTTGAAATTTATAGAGTTTAGATTTTCCAGCCTTATCTCTTGGACCTCATGAAAGTATGTACTTCTACTGCTGTTTTTGCTCTTGGTCATCTCCAGTATGGAAACTTCACATGCTTTGTCTTATTCCTCAGAGTCTCAAACCCCAGAGGACCAACCATCCTAGAAGAGTTAGGCATAGTCAAACCAAAATAGTAAGCATTCATTTAAGGGAATGTATTCCCCAGCAGTTCTCCATTACTGAATATCTGCTGAAGGTTTATTAAAGAATACAATGGCACTCAGTTAGTTTGTGATAGTGATAATTTTCATACCGTGGAAAAGATATGAACTTAATTTTTTGTCCTGTCTTTAGGTTCAATTTAAAAACCATAATTTTAATCAACCTTTCCCCAATTACTTTTTCTCCTAGATGTATCTCTCTTTGGGCTCATGGTATCCATTACTGTTACTTTTATGTCTATTTTCTTGAATACACTTAAGGTATATTTCCCACATAGATCAGAAACTTCCTGGTTGTTTCTAAAACATTTCATGGTTTATAATTTACATTATTATTCTAAGTCTCTGGTAAGCACAAGCACAAAGAAGTTGTTCAGTAAAATATTTGAGTATTATTTGGTTGTTCCTAATTGGTGCTATCAATTGTTTCAGTTTTTCAGATAGTACATACTATTTCCTGCATATACATGTGAAAGATTTTATATGTGTATATATACATATGTATACATACATAAAATTTTAATGATTGTTTATTATAAAAATATAGTCATAATATTAAGTTAACTCCTGAAATTATACCTGGATGCAATAAATTATGATAAGTGATATTAAGTCTTATTGACTTACTCATCAAGAGAAAAGGAAAATATGTGCAATGTGATCTTTTGAAAAAAGAGATAAAGGATGAAATCTACCTATGAAAGGTCAACAGTCAATACATTTTTTTTAAAGTAAATGGACCAAACCAAAATAATAATCATTCATTTAAGGGAATGCATTCCCCAGAAGTTTTCCCTTACTGAATATGTGCTGAAGGTTCATTAAATGATACAACCCCACTCAATCTATGATAGTTGATAATTTCTGTCTTTCAGATTTTGCTTTTAAAAGCCATGACATTCATTCATTTATCAAAAAATAGTTTTGACTTAATACCATATACTGCACCTTGAAAATACATTACAGATAAAATGAACTTTATAGTTCAGTAATATTGTTTAGAATGTCCTCAATTGTTTGTCTTCATTTTCATTTTGTGGAGATTTTAAAATAACTTAAATTGATTTCTGTACACTATGCCTTATGTCCATAAGGAGCTGAATTTTTTTCAACACAATAATTTTTGGAGTTGTTTTTACCCCTTTAATTAATGGTGGAATCAGCTAATGTTAAAAACTTCTTAACTTGAAGAGAAGCATTTATTGATAGGGTGACCTCTTAGGTGCTGGTAAAGGCCGTATTACACAGTTGCATGGTAAACGGACTTGTCCTGATTTCTCTGTGTGCTAGAGCAGCAAACTGATGAGGTCAACAGCCCAGTTGTCTTTGTGGGCTAGTTAGTGCGGCCTTCTATAACTGACCTCAATGGTCTATGTATTGCAGCACTCCTTCCTTTTCTGATGGATAGATAGATAGACAAACAGAGAGAAATATATGTATTTTTAGGGAAACATATTCATGGGTGGCCACTATGTGGATGGGCCCACATCATCTCCCTCAGTCATGAACATTTATCCTTGGACATAATAAATAAGAAAACCCTATTTTTCTGGTTACAGTAGTGAGATAATGGATAATCTATATCAGATAAATCAGAACCATCCCCAGAAATGTCTTGCAATAGCTGTTAAGAGCAGAAGCTTTTTTACGGGAAGTGTTCAATGTTAAAAGAACATGAATCTGAGGCTGTATGGCCATGTCTCCTGCCATGTGGACAGAAACTACAATTAGCATAAGTCAGGCAGATCTTGCACAGGGAGAGAGAGAGAAAGAGAGAGAGAGTGAAAACAAACTCAGGTGACATTATTTTATCTTTGAATCCATGAGCAAATGGACCAAGCAGAAATTTTTAGAATTGAGAGATAAAGAGGCAGAGCTCTTATAATCTCATTTGAACAACTAGATTCAACTGAAATGAAGCCAATTTTATCCTTGAATTTTTTGGTTATATCTGCTAATATATAAATATATTTTTGTTTTTTTTTTTTATTGAGTTGGTTTGAGTTAATTGTCTTTTCTACTGTCTTAAAGCAAGTTTTCTTTTTTTTCAGGCTACTTCAACAAATTAGACTAGTTGATTTGAACAACAGACATTTACTTTTCGTAATTCTAGATTCTGGGAAGCAGAAGATTAAGATGCTGGCAGACCCACTGTCTGGTGAAGAACTTTTTTTCTTGTTCAAAGGTTACTTACTGTTTTTTTTTGAATCCTCACATGGTGAAGAGCAAAGAGAGGGAGAGAAAGCTCTCTTGTCTCTTGTTATAAGGATACTAAAGCCATCATGAAGACTTCACCCTCATGATCTAATTATCTCTCAAAGGCCCAGCCTCTGAATATCATCCTATTGGGGATTAGGATTTCAACGTATTAAACTTCTAGTGGATATAAGCATGTAGTGCATAACAACTTTCAATCAAAAATTTCCTACTTATTTGACTTTGCTTTATTCTAAAAATCTATTTTAATATTGAGGTCAGGTTTCACACCAATGGATCATTCTATGGTTACTGATTAATCCTTTTAACAAATTCCACTGGACAGAGTTCAAGATGCACCCACTTCTACTAAATGTCATGACAGAGAACTATGCTCTTCGGATTCATAGATTATATCTGATTCTAGCTTTACTACTCATGGCCATAGAGAGAAATTAGCTAGAGAGCTATTTGAAGTCATTCTGTTTTTGCAATTTGTTGCCAAACTTGTACAAATCAGGGAGCTCCACCACCACTTCGATTTCTTACGAAGTGTTACGTTTGACTAAGTCCTAGAGGGTTGGCTGGTGGTGGGAGATCACATTCTTCATGCCTAGCAATGTTTTTAGAGGCATGATGTGAAAATGTTTACATCATCAAAAGTCATTTTTACTAAAGAGGCCATTTGAGCCTCAATACAAGAAGCCTCTGAATGTATCCTTCTTTCTTGCCTTAACTTGGGTTATAAATAAGTCGAGTGGTCCATCTACTCATTGGCTGGAGCTAATATTTTGCCAGTTTAAGTATGTACATAATTATATGCCAAGCATTTAAAGATTTGTAAAACAAAAGAGAAATACTGGGATAGCAAGAATAAGATGAATATTCCTGCTATCCGTATAATTCACTCCAAAGCTTACGGAGCCTCTCTCCCTTTCTTTTTCTCTGGAAGACTATTATCTCTTTTGTCTTCCTCAGTGGAATTCTCGAGGCTATTGTTTTTTCTTTCCCCC
>PVKP010002232.1:0-127287 GCA_004027715.1 Plecturocebus donacophilus
ACACACACACACACACATACCATGGAATACTACTCAGCCATAAAAAGGAATGAAATAATGGCATTCGCAGCAACCTTGATGGAATTGTAGACCATTATTCTAAGTGAAGTAATTCCGGAATGGAAAACCAAACATTGCATGTTCTCACTTATAAGTGGGAACTAAGTTATGAAGATGCGAAGGCATAAGAATAATACAATGGACTTTGGGGACTTGGGGGAAAGGGTGGGAGGGGGTGAGGCATAAAAGATTACACACTGGGTATAGTACACACTGCTTTGGGTGATGGGTACACCAAAATCTCAGAAATCACTGCTAAATAACTTATTCATGTAACCAAATGCCACCTGTTCCCTACAAACTGATTGAAATTTTTAAAAATGCAAAGAAAAAAAGAAAAAACATTTATTTCTTACAGTTATGGAGGCTGAGAAGTCCCAGGTCAAGGGGCTGTATCTGGTGAGGGCCTTTTAGCTGATGGGGACTCTGCAGAATTCTGAGGTGGTACAGGGCATCCCATGGCAAGGAGACTGAGTGTACTAGCTCAGGTCTCTCTTTCTCTTCTTACAAAGCCAGAAGTCCCAGTCCCAGGTAATTAATTAACCCATTAACCTATTAATCTAGTAATCCATAAATGGGTTAATCTATTCATTAGTGCAGAACCCTCTTGACTCAGTCACCTTTTAAAAGTCATACCTCTCAATACTGCCACACTGGGGATTAATTTTTAATATGAATTTTAGAGGGGACAAACATTCAAACAATAATACTGTCTAAAGACAGAATGGACACTTTCAGGCAGGAGATGGTGTTGGTTGCTGGAGGCATCCAATCAGATGACTTTTCATGTTTCTTCCAAGCTTAAGAATTATTACCTCTTCATTTAGTGGGTACTTATGATCAAGTTTCAATGTTAGGGGGAACAAAGACATGAAACTTGTGGAAGGTACTGATGTTTGTGACAACAGGTAAATACTAGTGTTTTCTTTTTAAGCTAGCTTTGCGCTCTACAGATTGTTCAAACAGAGTTGTTGTGGAATTTGCCTAAGTCAGTGGGAGTCATTTTGCTTGTTAACAGATCCTACTTCGACCTCCCACTCTCACATTTCTATAAGTAAAAAAATGTTAAGTGATTACAAAGCACCAGCACTATGCTTAGTAGTCTGTGTGCATTATCTCACTATATTTTCACAATACTTTGAGAAATCTAATATTATTTTGTAGATGAAAAAACAGAGATAATAATTTTTTTGAGCTCACATGACTAGTATGGTTAGCGAATAATGGTCTCCAAAGATGTCCATGTCCTATTCTCAGAACCTGTGAATATGTTACCTTTGCAGATATAAATAAGTTAAAGATTTTGAGAGGAGAAGACAATTCTGGATTATCCAGGTGAGTTAAATATAATCACAAGAGTACTTATAAGAAGGAAACCAGAGAGACAGAGCCCAGAAAGGAAGTGTTACAGAAACAGAGTCAGAGGGAGATTTGAAGATGCTACTGGTTTAAAGATGGAGGAATAGGCCATATCTAAGTAATGCAGGTGGCTTCTAGAAACTGGAAAAGACAAGGAAACTCCCTTGGAACCTCCAGAAGGAGCACAGCCCTGCCAACACCTTAATTTTAGCATTGAAAGCTCATTTCAGACTTCTAACTCCAGAACTGAAAGGTACTAACTTTGTAAAACTAGTTGTCTGCAATTAGTTGTCTAAGGCAGGGTTGTCTAAAGCAGGAGGAAGGCAATTGTGATTTAGATCAGAAGGGGATAGTAAATAAGAAGACACAAATGTTGGAAGTGGTATAGGATGAATAAGTGGTAGGGATTCAAAGACAAACTTCACCCACTTCACAGTTTTACCTGGAGTATTAGATCCTTGGCCAATGTGGACATTTCAGCTGGAGGCATCAAAGCAATAAAACTGTAGCAAAATTTGCTGGCAACAATAAGGGGTGGTTGAATCTTATCATGGGAACATCTATTTTCATAGATTCTCATGTCTCAAACCAATTTAAAAGAAGTTGGCTCGTGACTTGAACCACTTGTAATAAACATGCTGTTCTGATTGGCTTGCCACTAGTGGGAGTTCATTTTCCCACTAGAACTCAATATGCACTTGGACACAGTCATTGTCTCCAATCATACTCTTTCAGTAATGTACCTGACTGTCTCAAATATGCTTTAGTGAATCTTCCCATTAGGCATTTTTAATCACAGAATACTGGCTCCTACATTTACTACGACCACTTGACAATGACTGGTGAGGCAAATCATTTATATAGTTATGAATGGATTTACTCTTGATTGTGACCCCTACACAATCATATTTGTTGGAAGCACCCCAAATTCTGACTAAGGAGCTTGCATCAGTTAATAGTCACAAAATGGTCTTGAATCAACAGACTCAATGTCCTCGACCAAACTTTCCCTTCTTTTGGACTCAGGTAAAGGGGAAACTACCTAACTGCTTTTTTGTCCAGCTTGGTTCCTCACCTGTTATACAGACTACGGTAATAATTTGTGATTAGCTAAATTAACAGTTATGGTGAAAATTATCAGAAAATACCCATTATGCTTACAATAGTCCATAAATCAAAAAATACCATAAATTACCTTTACGAGAACATTCAAAATGAAACAAAATAAACAGACTAAGCTTGACTGAAATCGGGTTAATAGGGTTTACTTGTGTAGGAAAAAGGTGCCTGGGTGCCTAAGAGTGAAACATTCTCCATACTGACCAAAAAAGTGAAGATTATTAAAATGAGCCTGGTAGTTTGCCACATGCAATGCTCTCACTAGCTGAACTAGATATTCTAATGACCAATTTTTTCACCAGAAGAGAGAATAAAAACTAAGCCCTGGAGAAGAGATTTAGGAGTAATCAGTTCTATATTTTGAACAAATAGTGTCCCAATGTTACCAAAAGCATTTCTGTGCAAAATAGATCCCATGGCAATCAAAATCCTCAATTTAAGACTGAGGCTGTTTTTTAATAGCTTGCACATTCTACCCCAATTTTAAAGGGCTGGGTGAACAATCAAAAAAAAAAAAAGATTTATTGAATGTTCAGTATGTGCTGGCCCCATGCTAAACGCTACAAGAAATCCAAGACCTGTATAACTCAAGGAGGTTGGGATCTAGCTGCTTAGATCAGTGATGAACCTTAATATGTCATCTGCACTACGTGAGTACAGGGACAAAACAAAATCACTGGCCAAGGACAGATAAGGTTCACCAAGTAGGTCAATCCGAGCTAACAGACATCTAGTAAGTCAGAGTAAACTGAGGGTATGAGCCAGAGTAACATTCATTATCAACCAAACACTAATGAAATACACACCCTCTCCCAGCACTGTGCCAGGCGTCAAGGAAACACCATGAGTAGGAAACAGTCTCTGCTCTTCAGGGTTTGGACGACTGGGTACAGGTAATGATCACCACATGCTTACTACACAGAGGGAATCAGATGGGGAGCTTCAGCTCTGTCAAGATCTGTCAGGGAAGCCTTCCTGAAAAAGGAGAAATTGAAGGTGGATCTTGAAGGAGAAACAGGTTTGCCTGGTACTCAAGGGATTTTAGTGAGGTCATTCTGGGCAAAGGGAATAACATCTACAAGACAGCACAGGCCAGAGGGAAACGTCAAGTACCATATTTCACTGCTTCTAGGACATGCCATCTTTCACGTTAACATTCATGAAGTTGGGATCTATCTTTCATTGATGACAAGTCATAGTTTAGTTGACAGTGCTCTTCTTCCCTGACCTCCCTTTCTTTGTAGAATATAAAAGAATGGTGTGTCTTAGAAACAATAATGCCGGATGTAGATAAAGGGGCCATGGAGGCAGCAAACCACCTGGTTATGTATGCACCTATGCAGCAACCCTGAATGACCTGCACATGTGCCCCAGAACCTAAAGTACAATTAAAAAAAAAACAGAAAAAAAAGAAACAGTAGTGCATTAGATTTGATGAAATATGGTTGTCCATTTTTGGCTTAAGCACATAGAGGCATGGTAAATGACTGGCTAGAATAACTGCACACCAGAAAAGCATTGGAGCTTTTTCTACCTTTCTTTTTAGACAACACCTAAAAGAGTTTTCCTCTTTTTACTTCAAGAACTGGGGTTCCTTTGAAAGGTTTTAAGCAGCCTTGCGCACCAGATCACTCCTGAGGCAGAAAGACCCGTTAGAAGGCTAATGGCATACACTGCCCTGGCAGGCAGGAATTAAGAGGGCCTGCTCTAAAGGCATAGCAATGGAAATGGAGTGAGAAGACAGATTCAAGAACTGTTTGGAAGGTTGAATCAATAGCAATTCCTGACAGACTGGAAAGTAGGGGAGTAAGGTTTCTGATCTGAAGAGTTTGATGAGCAGAGGTTTCAGTCATCAACATTGGCGAAAAGAAATGGACAACGGGGCCAAGGGGAGGAAGAGGAAGCAGGGTGGGTTGTGATGCCTGTAGAAAGTATAGATAGGGATCCAAAGTTAGCATTCACTGTGTGGACCTGAAGGTAGAAGAAAAATCTAGAACACCTAGAGCCTTGAGGGTCAGTGATATGATATACGAGTATTAACTGCAGCTTTGGGCATGATTTTCTCCAGGAAGAGAATATTGGATGTATTGGATGAAAAAACATAGTGGGCTAATGGTAAAATCCAGAGAAATCCAATCTGAAAAAAGCAGGTAGAAAGGAAAAAGTAACTTCCTCATGCCCCTCCTGATAATCTAGTTCGCATAACCAAAAATCTGCAGACAGTGTCAGTTCTGGGAAACTACCCCTAGATATCAGCTTGATTTTGCTTTCAGTCTTTTGCTTTATGAATTACTAGCTCAGTACCATAGTTTTAGTGGTAGGGTAGGATAAAAATTTAATAAAAACAAACAAATAAAAAAACAAAAAGAACTCTTCAAGGAAATACCAAAGAACCAGGCAGGCAGTGAAACTCAGAGGCCAAGAGCAGTTAAAACAAAAATACCAACACACATAAGAAAGGTGGCAAGATGCATGAACTTATAAAGATATGAATTTATCTAAAGATCAATTCACTTAATTTGATTCTTGAACCGATCCTCCTGGGAAGTTAAAAGGAGTCCTAATTTGTCTTTATTCCGGCATTACCAAAACACCTATCACATAATTGAATCAACAAACGAATTCATCATCTTCAATGTCCATCTTGGCTTTACTGTGTTCATTCTTTCAGTTTCCCAGGTAGCATTCTCTAATGGAAAGAATAAAGACTTTAGAACCAGCAAGATCTGGTTCAAATTTTCACTTTGCTACATACTAGGTGTGTGGATTTGGGCAAATTATTCAATCACTTTTTCTCAATGTTTCCAGTTGCAGAATGAAGAAACCTATTTTTAATGGTGGTTGTACAAAATGAGTGCTCAATATTTAAAGCTTATAATTCACCTTAGTATTTGAACTCAAGTCAAAGACACTTTACAGCCCATGCTCAAATCCAAGAAGGCTGTTCTCTGACCACCACTTCTGCACATATGCACATATCAGATTCCATCTTGCCCTAATTTGGTTTTAGGAAACTGCTAGTTTTTCAGAGACTCTATTGCAAATGTGAAGGATAAAAGATGCATAAACTTCCCTCAAAGAATTTACTACCAAGAAATAAAATATAAAACATTAAAAACTAATAAGCACAGCTATATTTATCTACATATTCACAAGTCCACGAGTACATAGAAAAAAAAGTATGAAAAGACACATATCAAAATTGTAACGGTAATTATTTCAGAGTAAAATGTGGCATTGGAAGATTTTATTATACTGTTTGAATTTTACACAATGAAAATGGGTTAAAAACTAAATAAAATGAGAGATCCAAAGGGAGGAAAAAAAGACAGCTAGTAAATGGAGCAGCATGAAGGACAGAGGTCCCTTTAGCCAAGAGTTTTCAGAAAATGTTTCACAAATGAAAAGGGTATTTCAAATGAAGCTTGAATTATGGGTGGTTGCTGGGGAGCAGATAGATGGAGAAAAGGCATTCCTGGTCAGGATAACAGCAAGACAAAGACAGAGGTGGTACTGCCCAGACGAGCTTAGGAGACAATGAAGACAGCAGTGTACTGAAAACACTATTTGAGTAGACAGTATGAGACATAAGATTGGGATACTAAACTGATGCTAGATAGTGAAAGAGGCTGAATATCAGGCTAAAATATTTAGACTGTTAGTGTCCAAACTCGCACATTCCAGAAACTTCATGAAGCCATCAGACTCTCTCCATTACAAAATTAATTCTGAATTCTACACATATTTTAGATGTTTTCAGCTAAACCATCAGGGCTAGTCACCAACAAGAAAAGCCCAGCCTCAGCACGTTGCCATTGTAATTCCATAGGCACTGGGGAGCCATGGAAGGTTCTTGAGCAGTAGAAAAATGTGGAGTATCTCTCCATGGAAGTAAAGAAAGTGCTTTCATGGAGCATTGTTGTGAGATGAATACAGCTTTGTTTACAGTTTATTCTTCCTTCACACCTGCCGAACTGTGAAGGAGGGTTTGTTTGGTGTCTCTTGTCTGACTCATCGCCCACTGATTAGCTCAGCCTTGAGGGAGGCAGCTGCAGGCGCTGGGAAAAGGCACGGACTGGAGTGACTTTCAGATTCGGTGTGACCGGGGCCAACCCAGTCTGAGCTGTTTGATTGACGTTCAAAAGGTGAAACAAAATTCTGCTTTTTTAAGATGACAAGACATCACCAAGTATTCTAGATTAAATGTAAATATATATATCTCTCTCTTGTAAGGAAGGTACTCTTATTTTCCGCATTTTTAAAATGGGGAAACAGAGGCACACAGTATCAAATAACATGCTGGGGGTCACAAAGACTACTTAGGGACCAGATCATCATTTGAACCCTGGCAGTCTGACTCCAGGTTCCATGGGCCTTAGCCATCATGCTGTGGTGCTGTTTAAATTTTATGCAGTGAGGATGTGTTTGTATTTTGAAATCCCCTTATCTTCACCCAAACCTACTTTCTTTCCAGGCTAGCTTCCTTTCATGCTGTGAATCTGGTTCTTTCCAGTTCCTTTAGTCTTTTATCAACTGCCTCCTCAGCCTCTCTTCCCAGAGGCTCATTCCCCTCATACTTGCTCAGATAATCTCCAATCTTAAAAAGCAAAATCATTTACGTGCACTTGGACTCTCCTCCTCTCTCTCCCCTTCTTTCATCGTCAAACTTCTCGGAAGATTTATCTGAATTATTCTTCGTGGACAACTGAGCATCTTGCAGGCTGGTTTCTATCTGCTTCAGGCCTTTACTGAAGCCACTTTCTCAGAAGCTACCTGAGGCTTTGTAACCACCACCATCCTGTGACTTTTTTTTTTTTTTGCCAGGGTTTTGCCAAACGTCTCTGTTGCATTTGACTCTGTGGACCATACCTTCCTTGGTATTCTCTGCTCCCTTGAGGACTATGACACGGGGACCTCTTCTCGTGCTCCTTCCTGTCTTCCCGCCCTGCTAACCTTGCACTCTGGATCCTCCTGCCCACGAGTATGTGTTCTCCAACAGCCTGTCCTTGGCTCTCTCCTCCTCATTGCTGCGCCTGCTTCCCTTGATGATCTCGCCCACACCCACATCTGAAATCATTGCTTCCCTTTGCACTCTATTTCTAGTTCCAGCCCCGTCTGACTTCTAGAGTTGCATTCTCAACCTCCTGTGAACAACTTGATCTGGAGGATCAACACGTTGCAAAGAAAGCCCAGCTGTATCCGCCAGAACTCTCATGTCACATGGGAGGGCCTCACTGTCAATTGAGGACCTGGGATGAACATCTCTAGGATCAGTGCAATTTTCATTCTGCCTGCAAGAACTATCAATTAAAATGGTGACTCATTGCTCATAGCTCAGTGAATGTAAAAAAATTAACAGGGAATATGAAGTGTAAACATGAATCAGATGGAGGAAGAAAGAACAGTTCATATTTTATGTCAGTTGTTTAATGACTAATCAGGACACATTTTCATGTATTGCTGATTTATTCCTTTCCCTGTGGATGGTTTCAAAAGAGCCATCACAATTTACCCTGTTCTGTAAATTCAACAATCTCTTAGAATGAGGGTCTCCTGGAGTCTCTGCAGATGAAAACGTAGGGCGCCTCTCTTTCAAACAACACATTTGAGACTGTTTTCTCTTCTTTAATTAAGATCATGAAGAACCTTTACTCTGGTGACAAAATTTGAGTTTAGTAGCAAACCAGAAGTAACTAAAAAAACTAAGATCCATTAGGAATTGTCCCTTTTAGCACGGCCGAAAGCTATAGAATAGAAAACGGGAAAGATATCTTTAGGCAAAAGAAACTCATACAAAATAGACAGTAGATTGTTCTCTTTGTGAAGATCTCCAAGAATGGACACTCCACATTCTTCCTTGGCAACTCCTTCCAGCAGTTAAACAACTGTTATGAATCCTCGGAACTAGAAGTAAGAGGTTTCAATTACATGCAGAAACACTTAAATGAGTTTTGGTCTGATGTCCACAGGATGTTTCAGAACTATTGAGTCAAGCTGGTCGTCTCGGTTTCTCCCTGGTAAAGTTCATGTGGGTGTGTTGTAAGGAAGCTCTGGGCCTCCTCTATCCCCCAGCATGGACCAGGGAGGAAATCATCCTGAGGGCAGTATGAGCTATAGGTTCTGCAACACGGTGAGTTCATCAAATGTGTGAGTGAGTAAGCAGAAAGAGGAGCAGAGTGAAGGTGGAAAGGTGGAAGGAAGGGGTTCTAGAAGAATTCAGATTCTCAATGGCCTGACTGATGGGCATTGGGACGACACGGATACCTAAGAGGTTAATAAGCAACTGGTTGGAGGCTGTAATCAGTAAACAGTCTGTCTCTCAAACGGACAGACTCTATTTAACCTTTTGATATTTTCATTCATGGCGTCATTCCTTTGTGGTACAAACCCTCAGAAACGCCTCCCCAAGCCTTCTTCTGCAGTGGAGAGAGAACCAGACCATGTGCGTCCTGTCTCTTGTCACTGCTTACCTAATTTGCATGTGGCTTTTCCCATGCAAAGACCCAAGAAGGGGTCTTTGGCCAGGGAAACCAGGAATGGAGTCCACACAGTGCCTTGCCCAAGAACTGTGTCTATTTGGTCAGTGTCTGATCAAGTTCTTGTCTATCCTCACTTTTGTGGTTAAAATAGGGTAAATCATTCCACATATCTGCCTGTTATCTCACTATTTTTCCTTGGTTAACTGTAATCTCTTTCCTACTTCCTACAGATCCTGCCTCTGAATGAGACTGCCCACTATGCATGCGTCTTGCCTATAGTCCATACTCTGCAAGCATTTGTTAAACAGAAGAATGAATGAATGAAAGAAAATCCTAATCCTATCATCAGTCATGTCAACACCTCCATCTTTTTTCTTAGCAAGAGTCAAATTAATCCTCATCTATTGCCAGCTTTTCACAGAGAAGGCTTAGATTCTAAATCACTGTAGAAATAATAAATTTTCTGCTTTCTTTCCTTTTTCCATTTCAACATTCAGAAAACTCACACTGGAAGATAACAGGACCCTTTCTAAGATTCTTTCTGTCTTTCAGACTCTTTTCCAGGGGAGCAGAGCTGCACGAGCCTCGGGTGCCCAAAGGGTGTCTGCCTTTCTCACCAAGAGGAGGGTGAAGCAGTTTGTTCATCTCAGCCTCTGCATCCCCTAGAGGCCTGGTTTGGCTCTGCATTCACAGACACGTGACCTGTCTTCCTCAACACATCGTGGCCCGGAGCATGGGAGAAGGTCATACAACATAGTCAACAGGTCTAGCCTCAGCTTCCCATGACCCACACCCATAACGTTAAAGGGAAAACAATGAACAAAACTGGCTGGGGGTGTCCTTGGAAACCAACGGTCCCCACGGCTGACCGACAGGCAAGGCTCCACTTGACCTCAGTGGAGGACCTGAACTCTGACCCTTAGTCTATCACTGAGCAGTGGTGTGATCTTGGATAAAAAACTGAACCTCGCCAGGTCTGTTTCTTCTTCCATGAAATGGACATAAGTAAAATTTTGCCGCTAAGAACATATAATTTCTGTGAAAACTGAAATGATGTAAAATCAGAGCTGGGTGTGAATGAAGTCACAGGGGAATATAGAAGGAAAATGATTTGCCCAAATTTCCAAAGCTTTTTTTCAGAGTTGCATCCAGGTCTCAACTACTCCATTTGAAGGGTCTCAGACTCCCAACCTCCTCCATCTTTCCACATCTGTGGGTGAAAACACTGGGAAAACGGTAATGTGCTAGATTTGAGGTACTGTTATTATTTATAATACATATAAAGACTGTTGTGAGTTCTTGTCCTACAATATCATGGCTGGGTTATATGTTTTTACCTTTCTTCTTTAAAAATAAAAAGGATACAATTTTATTCTTTTTTTAAAAAAGCAAACATTGATGCTTATTTTATTTTTTAATAACAGACAAAACAGCAACAAAAAACATTTTCTCTATGGTCATGAAATATACTTCCTTTCTCTGTAGCTCTACCTGTGCATAGGTACTACAGTTCCAAGCAGACCCTTATCTATTGTAAAATAGAAAATTACTGCCCACCTTCTTACCCCAGCCTCCCAAATCCTTCATGGACTTAGCCAAAGTCCACTGAAAGATGGGCAAAGAGCAGAGGTAGAATTCTGGGTGAAAGTTGTGCAGGGTGATCCAAAAGGGAAAAATAAAATCTGCCAGCAGTTATTCTGGGGTTTGCACAATTCTAGAATGAGAAAAAATGGAGAGAGGAACAAAACATCTGGGGATGATAAGGAGGAAACAAGCAAACTTGGGAATTAATAAAAAATACTGTTTTCCAGAAAGGAGCACAGCACTTCAAAACAGATGTTCGGTCTTGAAATTTTCCAGGACAGAACAAATGAGAGGGGAGAAGCAAGCTAAGAACTGGAGCACAGTGGGACCTTCATAAAAGAACCACTGGCCGTCAAAGAGTTAACTGCAGCTTGAACACACTCAGGTCTTTCATCTCTTGCTTCCAAATCCTATCCCTTCAAAACACACTTCTTTGTCCATACATCTCCAAATGCACAGAGAGATGTACTTAGTAGTTAACTCCTGAAAAAAACTCAAAAAAGGCACACCAATGGAGAATGCCAAGCTGAAGGCAAATCTCCTTTGCTTCTGGGTAGGGAGAAGGAGGGAAGCGCTAGGCAGAGCCAATGACATCCTCTGAGACTGAGGCTGAGTTACAAACACAACCGAGATTCAATAGTAAGAAAAGTGGCTGCTTTTTTCTTGCTCATTTCTCTTATCTACCCTGGGAGTTAAGCTGTGTCAGAGTGAAAGCCACAGACCAATGTGTCCCTGAAGATACTAGAAAGAACATTCAGAGTTTTGACATTAACCTATAGCTGAAGGAGATATTGCCTGTTCCTGGCTGTCTGTATCTGGTGTAGGTGGGTATACATTAAAGCGTTTTAGAAGCTCTGAAAAAGACTAAACAAGTCATAAACGACTTTAAGAAAATCACAGCTATAGTAGATCTATATTTCTATTCAATTATACATTGCATTATGCAGCTGTTGGAAACACTGTTGACCTGATTATATTTTCTTATATATTATAAGGCGATTCTTTCATGTTCCAATAAACAGGTGACTCTACACCACTGCTGTCCAAAAGAGATATAATGAAAACCACATATGGAATTTCAACTTTTCTAGTGGCCACATTTTTAAAAAGTTAAAAAAGAAAAAGGTGAAATTAATTTAACAATGTATTGTTCCTAATGTTCTACATCCAAAATGATTATCATTTCAAAATATAATCAACATAAAAATTATTATTGACAGATTTCATTTTATTTTTGCATTAAGCCTTCAACACTTGGTATGCATTGTTCACTTGCAGCACATTTCAGTTTGGATTAGTCACATTTCAAGTGCTCAATAGCTGATGTGACCAATGACTACCATATTGTTAAGCAGTCACTGGTTTGACATAGTGATTCTTTTTCTATCCTTTATTTTTGGCAAACTATATCTTAACCTTGTTGAAAGAACTGCTAACAATGTGTCATCTAACATATCATAAAACATAGTATGTATCCTCAGTTGAAGCAAAAATAACTTTTACACAACTATGAAAATTTGGTGGAATTCCTATGTAAGTATCACAAAATACCAGCATATCCTAACTTACCTGTTGAGAATAACTGGTAAGTGAGAGAAAGAGGGGCTGAAAAGGGAAAATATGTTTCTACAAAAAAATCCAACCAATAATTATCAGAATGTCTCTTTGATGGCTTCCACAGTAAATTGTCAAATCAAAGCACTTTAGAGTATCTAGTCCAAACTTCTTAAGTAATAAAGAGCTAGGTAAGTTACTGTTTAATTCAGAGTTACCCAGAAACTGGTGCCAAGGTTTGTCTTAACCATATATATAACTTTATCATTAATTAATTAATATTCAGATATACTTACATGTTAATTATATATAATTATGAATCTAATATATACAATTACATATGCAATATATTTAATATATGTATATATGTCATATACATTTTAGCCTAATTTATGTAGTGTAAAAACCAGCTGTAGCTTTAAATAACCTTCATTTAAAATCATCTTATATTTTCATTATGGTAATATTGTAATGTTATTATTTAGTACATTTGCTGTGTAACACTATTAACGTTTTTAATAACTATTTAAAGTTTAGAAATGCCCCCATGTTGAAAAAACAGCTAAATTAATCTAAATTAACTATGGACCCAGGTTGAAGGAAAGAGCTTTTGCCTTCTGTCAAAATAACTCACATTTTTGAAGGACAGCCAAGACACTTTTAAAGAACATGCATTTGCATTCAGCATTTATTGTAACAAACAACAACAGAAAACATAATTTAGAGACACTTCCCTTCATTAATTTGCTTTTCTGAAGTCAGTTGTAAGTACGTTGATTCCCTCCCACCCTTTGTTTCTTTCCCCTAGGATGGTGCCTAACCACAATGAGGCCATAATTGAAGAACACAGGAGGATTGATTTGAAAATGTCACAAATGTTGTTAATCAACTCCCATGGACATAAAAGATTCATTAATTCATTCTGTAGGCAATCAAGTTCACCATGTCTAGGGCATATTGTAAGGAATGAAACTGAATGGCTGAAAACGCAAATAAAAGACATTTTTGAATATTTTAATTTTAAAGTGAAATAGCAAAAGATGTAAATCTGAGAGTTAAGAGTTGCCAAAATACACTCGGCCTTTATGTATACTGCATTTCAAGTAAATGGCTCTGAAAGAAATTCTTTGACCATAGAAGAGTCTTCATTCTCTAGTAATCTCAATTCCTTGCTAAATCTTCAGTTATGATTTCATCTATGCAAGTTATAATGAATTTGTTTTAGTGATCCAAAAAAGGGAAATAAAACTGCATTTTCCTTCAATCACTCAGCTCATTTTAAAAGATTATTTTTATAAATGATGTTAAATTGACTTGATTTTCACAGTTGCTTTCAATTAAATCAAAATGACTCTTTCTGGAACGTACAAAAAATAGAAATGTATAAAAGCAAATGCTTTGAAAAGTGGATAATGTGCTACCCACAACTTCATGAGAAATATTTTTATTGAATAATATTTATTAGAATAGCATATCCTTAGCCTTGATCATACATGATCTATAAGTCAAATTTATGTTGAGAAATTTTTATTTTACCATGCATTATCCCCTTGTATTTCATTTGTCAACTGAGAAAAATTCGAGTGCCTCTATGAGATACCATGTAGATTACCTCTGCATAAAATTTATACCCTAGCTAAGGAAGTCATTATTGAAATATGGAAACTCCTTGTCAGAAACTGCTTCTTAAAATATAAAAAGAAAGACAAAATGGAATTTGAAAAGAAATAAAATAATTAAAAAATCTTTACATGGCCTGGAATCATTTGATAGAATGTGCTTTTATTCTCAGTATCCTAGACAGTCAATTACTACTTATTGGAGAGCTACAGTTAATAGTTAATGAACATATGCCTTGAATGAATGGGCTTGAGGAAGAAAGCAGAGAAAGGGGGCCACATTTCACATCTGGACAGTTTACAGCCTGGCTTAGCTGAGAGAAGGGAAATACCATAGAAGGTGGGCCTTGAGTAGAAGTTAGAGATCCACAGAAAGAGGAACTTGGAGCCAGAAGGGAGGGTAGAAATTTGAGCCCCAGGGATCTTGCATGAATCTTGAGAAGTCTGGGGTTGGAGGGGCTCTAGCTGAATTTTGGAAAGCAGCAGTCTAATGAAAACCCAATTAAATCTCTTGAAGGTGACTGATTCTCAAGTCTATATGTGGGTATGGCTGAAAAGGGGAAGACCTCTTAAGTTTAGCTACAGGAAAAGTCTCTTCTGGCTTTACATTCCTAAACAATATGTTAGCTCCGATTTTATCCAAGTAGGATTCACCTATAATGGGTGCCTATTAAACACTTCTTGAATGCAATTGGAAGCCCAAATGACCAAATCTAAGGAAGGCTGTCACCATTCTAGAGATGGTAATATTTCTAGAGCCACACAAGAACTGTTCAACAGTAACTAAGCAAAATCAATAAACCAATGAACCTCACCCAAACTGGTCAAATCTGCTTATTGATTTGACTTGCTTTTCTTAACCAATTGTCTTGGGAGTAACTGGTTTTTTTCTGATCAGCCTAGCAGCAGGTATTCATTCATATTCTAATACACTGTATATTTAAAATAAAGCTAAATCGGAACTGAATCAGTAACACATTAACTACTGAAGAAATCCGATTCTTTCCTCAAGATCCCTAAGAACAATTTTCAAATAAACCAGCAACAAAACCCACTACTGCTTTGGTGGTGATTGGCTTCTGAAGATGATATTTTTACTTGACTATATATCACCAACGAACAATTATGGTAGGTTGGTCTTAATGACAACCTTGAATTTTGGTTGCATTCTTGAATGGTTCTAATGGCGAATGACTTTCTCTTGTAACCAGAAGTACCCAGTTTTGCAGTCCTATGACTTTTTAACCAATAATACACCTTGCAAGAAGGAAGCCATCCTCATCATTGAGAGCTGAAACAAAAAATATTTTTCATGTTGCTATTTCAAGATTACATTGAAAGACAACTCAGTAATTTGCCACCCAATGACATAATATACTCAATATGCAGAATTTTATGGCAAGCTCTAACTTTTGAGGCAGGCTATCATTCAATGAATCTAATGATAGCTGGTCATTAAAGAATATGGGGAAGGATTTTATCCTCAACTCTCTACAGACAAAAATGAAGGGATCAGGAATAAGGAAATGATTCCATCTTTGTGGTAGAAAAGAAAAAAATGCTAGCTACCAACCTATCTATGTCATACAAATTATAGAGGGTTTGGGAGTGGTTCCTCAAATTAACAGATCTATTTAACAGTTCTAATTTACTTCATAATCTTCTGGGGTGGGTAGTCACAGAGAGTCCAGCCGGGCTTTTGAGAAACATTAGCAGTAACAACCAAAGCTTGCCCAGGACATGCCAATCACTGGCATACAATTAATATACAATAGGAACACAAATAAAGTAAGGCAAACAAGAGCATAAAGGAGATTGTTTTTCAACAATACCAAATTAGGTTCTCTTAACAAGCAATTTCTCTCTCTCTCTCTCTCCCTGTCCCTCTCTCTGTCTCTCTCCCTGTCCCTCTCTCTGTCTCTCTCCCTGTCCCTCTCTCTGTCTCTCTCTCCCTCTCTCTCTCAACAGAAGTTCATAGTAGAGTTCACAGAGGCCTTTGGGGTCAAACAGATCTGAGTTTGAATCCCAAATCTATCCTAGTGATAGGTACCTGGGAAAGTTATTTAAATTTACTAAGCCTTAGTTTTTTCATCTAGAAAATTCAGGTAATTATCATCAGGATAACACTAACGGTATTTACTTCTCAAGGTTGTAAGGATTCACTGAGATTAAATGTGAAAGTCTGCTACAAAAAGAATACCCAGCAAGTGTCTTTTCTTCCTCCTTTAAAGACAAATTAGAATTAGCAGCACATTCCTCTTTAATTAGGAAGTTATCATTGAATACTTCCTCTACAAATCACCTAGAGGCAAGAGGAATGTCATCTACATAAAAAGACAATAAAAATATATTTATTCAATACGTATTTACTTAAAGTGTTCGCAAAGCTTATATAGCTGCTCTGTCATGGTCAGTCTCTTTTGTCATCTTCATCAACCCTGGGGCCTAATTCAGCAAAGTCTTAGCCCCAGATAGCAAACCACCCCACAAGGATTTAGCAAGCAATGTAGATTTTATTTAAAAATTTGTGAGCAGATCACACAAAATTTTGTGGAGAGGCTTTTAACTGCATACTACACTGGAAAAAAACCTCGATAAAATTCTCTTTGAACCCTTTTATTTACCCCCATAGCCTTTTTAAGATTCTAGCTACTGGCTATCCCCTTCCCATAAGAACACATTCTCCAAATCTCTGCTGTTGTTCCAAACCATTCAGCTCTGAGCCTGAAGTGGTGCAGACTCCACAAAATAAAGCAGAAAACTGGGATCGTTTGCCAGGCCAAAGCTTTCTGGAAGTCACTTAAGCAACTATCGATGGTTATCTCAACATGCCACCGGCAGTGAGGTTGTCACTCCAAACCTAAATGATGATCTAATTATTTACCTAACAAAAGCAAACATTTCTAGCTTGAGGGGTTACGGGGAGAAATTCTCCGCTAAGAAAAAAAAAATTAGACTTTCTCTGTATCTTTACTTTTACCATACACAAGGCACCATAGGAAGTGCCAAGGAAAATATGAGCTTGTACAAGAAATAGATTGTGGGAGATGTACTAATGATCTATTTATGATCTTCTCTATGATAAGAAAGCAGAAAGTTCCAGTAGATACAGAATTTCTTACAGAATGTTATTATGGGTAAGGACCTTTGGAAAGAGATTACAATATCAAAGTAAATATGTTTTGGTTTGGAATGTGCTGATTTGATATTAGTGAATCAAATATTCACTAATCTTTGAACCAATCTTTGCATTGGTTGATGAGAAGAGAGCTGGCTATAAATTTTTTCCAAATTACTGGTATTTGCCTCACTGACAATGTTAAGCGGTTGATCTGAAAATCTAGGTCCAACTCAATAGACCAGAGAGGTAGAGTGTATCTTCTAACAGTCAGGAGGAGAGACTACTAGAAAAGACTGAGTAGCGCTTGCCTCGTGATTTCAGGAATCATGTTATGGAATCCTTCCAACTCTGAGTGGAGGACTTCTAGTCAGTGGGCAATTGGAAACCACTGGGAGTTAATAAAGAGGGAAGTGAAGTGATGCAATCGGTTTTTTTGTGAAGATTACTTTGACATCTCTCCACAAAATAGCTTAGAAGTAGGAGAGAAGGAAAGCAGGATGGTCAAATATGAGGGTCTAGGTTGAGAGGTGTGGGAGAAAGAATGGTGGCACAAATGTTGAGAACTGCTTTGAATAAGGTTTCAAAAAACTGCTGACTGATCAGATATAAAAGAAGAAGTGAAAAAGAGAAGAGTCAAATATGACTGATTTTGATCTCCAGTTATTGAGATAATGGTAATATCATGAACAGAAATGGGTTATTTGAGAGGCCCATCTAAGATTGGGGTTAGGCAAAATTAGTCAAGAAAGATTTAATGCACGCCAATCCCTGGGCAAGTTGCCAGGGATTCGGCACCAAGAAAACGCAACACGATTCTTGTCCTCATGGACTTCACAGATGCGGGGGAAACCAGTGTCATATAAATAACTACAGATAGTTAACAATAACAACAGGTGAAATAAATTTTGTAGAGTTGCCAAAGAATGGAACTTGTGTTATAGCTTCGGATTTAGAAATGTCCAAGCTGCCTTTTATTTTTAAATGACTACAGAGAGGAGAAAAAGGTACAGGCAGCTTTCAAACCTCAGAAACCATCCTATATTCATAGCAGCATTATTCATGAAAGCCAAAAAGTAGAAGCAACACAGTTGTTCATCAACTGATGAATGGATAAATAAAATGTGGTAAAATGAGACATTATTCTATCTTAAAAAATGAACGAAGAGGCCAGCTGCTGTGGCTCAGGCCTGTAATTCCAGCACTTTGGGAGGCCGAAGCAAGTGTATCACCTGAGGTCAGGAGTTTGAGACCAGCCTGGCCGACATGGTGAAGCTCCTGCTCTACTAAAAATACAAAAAAATTAGCCAGGCATGGTGGCAGGTGCTGAAATACCAGTTACTTGGGTGGCAGAAGAACTGCTTGAACCCAGGAGGTGGTGGTTGCAGTAAGCCCAGGTCATGCCATTGCACTCCAGCCTGGGCAACAAGAGCAAAACTCCATCTCAAAAAAAAAAAAAAGAATGAAGTGCCAATTTATGATATAATATGGATGAACCTTGAGAACATTATGTCATGTGAAAGAGATCAGTTATAGGGCACCACATATTGTATGATTCCATTTATATAAAATGCCCAGAATAAACAAGTCCATAGTAAACAAGACAGAAAGCCAATTAGAGCTGGATATATGGAAATTCTGTGTTGGGGAGTGGGAGCTAGGGATTTGGGGTTTCTTGTGTAGATAATGAAGATGTTCTAAAGTTGACTGTGGTGATGGGTGCACAACTCTGGATCTACTCAAAGACATTTAATTGTACACTTTAAATGACTGAATTGTGCAGCATGTGAATTATATCTCAATAGAACTGTTTTTTTAAATCACTTGTGTGGCAGAATAAAAAGGCAGGCTATGGAAGAGAGTATATTTTTAAAACCTAAGGGAGTTCATTTTTTAAGTTCAGTTACAGCTAAAGAGATTAACAACAGGTATAATTCATGAACAGTCATTATCTCCTATACTAGCCATGGTGGTTTTCCATAGTTATCAAAACATTGAGGTTTAAATGTCAGATGGTTAAACACAAGTTTTAGCTCAAAGTTGTATATTAACTTTGGATGCTAGAGAGTAGAGCATATCACAGTTGATCGTACTTGGGAATTTGGCTCAGTCACTGAGTCACCTAAACAAGGCTCTTGGTTTAGTTCACTAAGTTGTAATTTAGTTTCCCTATCAGCATTTTATAGGAAAGTTTCTGAAAAGCAAAATATTTTTAGTTCCCATTGATGTGCTTCATCATTTCCCTTTAATCAAAATTGATTTCCTTCTTATAGGGGGACTAATTTTTATGACACATTTTTCTTTCTCAAAAACGTGTTTTAAATTCTTTTTTTTCTTTCTTCCCATCAGGTGTTAAGAGATCTTACAATGGGAATCTAATCTAGTTGGGGTGGTCAGGGAGTGCTTCCATGAGGAAGGGACATATACAGTGAGATCTGTAGGTGTCTGATAAGCACAGACAGGAGGAGGAAGAACCTCAGACAGAGGGAAGAGCATGTGCAAGGGCACTGGGACAGAAGAAGCCATAGCCATGGTCAAAGTAAGACAAAGGCTAATTTAGAATCCAAGCATTGATTTTCCCTTTATTAATACTATGTCTTACAATGAATTTTAACACTGAAACCCATTTAACATTAAACAGAAACAGTTGACTTACTTGATTTTCAGTGGTTTTTTTCCCTGGTGTTTCTCCACGCATTTATTTGTCCTTGCATCAGCAATTACTTGAGCTTTACCATATGCAAAGTGGAAGGCTTTACTTCCCTTTGGAAACATAGCCCTTCCTGTTGCATTCAGTATTTCCACAATACACAGAGTCTTCTGATTCGGAGGAAGTGACACGATGGTCTCTCTCTATACATATATATATATTTTTTCTTTTCTTTTTTTTTTGACACAATCTTACTCTGTCACCCAGCCTGGAGTGCAGTGGTGCACTCTCAGCTCACTGCAACCTCCATCTCCCAGGTTCAAGCAATTCTTGTGCCTCAGTCCCCCGAGTAGCTGGGATTACAGGTGCCTGTCATTAAGCCCGGCTAATGTTTCTGTATTTTTGGTAGAGACAGGGTTTCACTGTGTTGGTCAGGCTGGTCTCCAGCTTCTGACCTCAAGTGATCTGCCCGCCTCAGCCTCCCAAAGTGCTAGGACTACAGGCATGAGCCACAGTGCCTGGCCATGATGATTTATATTTCAACAGTTCTTTTACAGTGAACTAACAACTTTATAGATGACACCATGACATTAGGATTTGAAACTTATGTGAGGGTGAGGATTAAGGAAAATAGAAATCTTTTCGAGACATTTATAATACTCTCAAAGAGGGACCATTTGTAAGTCATATTAGTTTCCTGTTGTTGCTGTTGTAAACACTGCTAACAAATTACCACAAACTTAATAGCTTACAACAATATTAATTCATTATCTTACAGTTCTGGAGGCCCTAGTCCCAAATCAGTTCACTGGACTAAAGTTGGGGTAGAACCAGGGTCGGCAGAGCTGGTTCCTTCTGCGTCCTCTTGGGGAGAGTCCATTTCCTTGCCTTTTCTGGATTCTGGAGTCTGCCTGCATTCCTTGGCTTGTGAGCACTTCCTTTCATCACTTTGGCTTCCATCAGCCCATTTCCTGTATGTTTCTTTGACCTTCTTGCCTCCATCACATAAAGACCCTTGTGATTAAATATAGTGTCCATCCAGATAATGCAAGATAATCTCCCCATTCAAGATTCTTAATTTATTCACATCTGCAAGTCCCTTTCAAATACAAGATAACATTCATGGGTTCCAGGAATTAGGACATGGATGTCTTGGGGGTGGAGGGCAGTCAGCCTACCACAGGTGCCATCCTAGCCTGCGATCTCCCTTCTCTAAGAATTAACTGCCCATCCACAACAGGAATGGGAGGCTGCTGCCATGTCTGTACCATACCTCTTGGCCAGAGTAAATCAGAGGTAGGCACTTCTCCATTGGATCTGTACTTAGCAAACAGATGCTAGCAAGACCCTGATGGCATTGCCCAGCTCTGCCACAGAAAAACTCAAAGCTCAGCTGGGATTTCAGCTGTGCCTCACCCTGCCTTTTGAATGCAAGTGTTAACTTACCAAGTTGCCTACCACTAAGCTGTGAACACTAAAAGGATGGAGCAGTTTAATCCATATTTCAACCTCAAGGCTTATTTGTCTTGTTTATAAAGTTTAAAGACAATTAGAAAAGTTTTGCCAACCATTAAAACTTGCCAATCATTTCTTCTTGTCATTCTTAATATCATAAATAGTTATGAAGAAAACCCAATGAGGAAATTCAAAGTCAAGATTAATGCCGCATTTATCTGTGTAAGTAAACTCAGTGGTTCATTTATCAGCTCCCACTAAGTTACAGTAACTGTGTCTTCAGAATATAAATCGTTCTTATTAAACCAGAGGCATTTCAGTGGTGAAGCTTGGCACTCTAGCCAGGGAGGTAACTCACCCCAAATGCTCCTGAACAGAAAAGACCCACATCTTTCTTGATTCTAAGATCAAGGTTAAGACTCCTCATTGCTTCTCCTTCACCAAAAATATTTCATCTCACATCAGTGAAGCCACAATGATAAAAATTCCTAATCTCTTTCTTTTTAAAAAATTCATAAATGTATTTCCTCCCCCGACTGCCCTCCATCTCCCACCACAGGTTTAACCAAAGACAAAGGTGCCTACTTCTGAACCACACTTCGGTTTTTGTTTTTCAAAGACCAAGAGTTTCTTGGCTCACTGAGGCTCTCATGATGTGTGGCACAAGACAAAAAGGTCCTACGCTTTCTACAAAGATCTTAACTGCAATGGCTGAGCCCTAAAACTGCATTCTAAATTGTCCATTGTCCTTCGTATGCATCCACTGTGCCCCATCGTGTCAGATAACTGCAGCTAACAATCTGTGGGCAAACATGGCCCCATTCATTCCATCCAGCAGTGAATAATTTATATAGCAAGTTTTACCCTGGGCAAAATACACTGACATCAGGAGGCATTAAACTAGAGTCGTTCAAGGAACAAAATGGTTATTCATGCTTTCAATGTGAACCATTAAATCTTGCCAGTTAAGTTAACAAATGAATTAATTCAATTCATCAGACATATCACACAAGTCCATAAAAACACAGCTGCACGAGCAAGCTTCTTACTTGGAGTATTCGTACCTGAGAGCGGAAATGCCAGTCATTGTGTCAAGCAAGTCTAAACTTGGTTGGGTGAAAGGGGGGTTGTAAGGGAATCCCTGCTTCATTTGACAGCCCCCTTAAAAGAAAATGGTTTCCATTCTTCATTTTTGTTTCATCTTGTTTTTAAAACCCCCCTCCTTTTCTTATTTAACCACTCACCGAAAGCCAAAAGAATGGCTCAAAGCAATTAGCTTCCCTCTATAGCAACTCATATTTGCCTACTGATGATGGACTTGAATATATTTGATATTTGTTGCCTAATGCTGGCTACACATCCGCCGTTTGCTTTTTAAAAGAAGGATGCAAATGGTGGCTACATGTGCCTTTTGGAAATTATATTCCAGAGCCAAATACACAGCATGTTTGGGGACTCCTGAAATAGTGCTCCCTTTGGACTCCAGTCTCAGCACTGGCTCCAGAAAAGTAGGGTCTCCCGCAGACACCTGACTTACCCAAAACCTTCCTCCCACATGGGTCTCCAAGGAGAGTTAAAATTTCTCCAAAAGTTGGAGAAAGAAAAGGGAGGTTTCCAAACCCTGCAAACCTACACATCTTCCAACCAACTTCCTCCAAGGAGCTGACCCCACCTTTCTCCTCAAGGAAGGAAAGATACCCTGGGCTTCATTTTTTGAGCACCTGCAATTGGACCTTCATTGTGAAAGCCAGATTGTGGTATTAGAAGTTTCCAATCAGAATGGAGAAATCTAGGGAAAGGAGTGAAGATGACACACCAAACACACGTAAGAGGGAAGCAATCGATACAATCCAGAGGGAAACAATCAATACAATCCAGGCTGAAATATCAAAACTGCCTTTATGAAGGTGTTTTGCAGCATTACCATATTCCTATTTCTGTGATTCCTTCGCCCGAAAGTGTAGGTCCCAGGTAAATGTTAAATTCTTGTGAGGAGTTGATTTAGACTTTTAACATTTAACAAATGAGAATATTTAAGGATATGAGATATACACAGGTGGGAAGAGAAAGGACTGGCACTTTATATATGTTAGCTCATGGAAGCCCACCTCTCAGTCTGCTTTCTTAAGGTCCATACTTTTAAAATGAGATCCAGAGGGGTTAAAGAACATGTTCAGCTAATAAGCAGTAAAGCTGAGATATGATTCCTAGGACTTCAAAGTCCATTCTCTTTATCTGCCCTCCACTGCTGGAAGATTATGATGCAATCTTTCTCTCTAGGAAAGAAGAAAAGAATTAAATCCTAAGCAATGTATTTAAGTATTCAAGGTTTGTGCCAAACCTACCTTTCCAAACACTCCTTGCTCTTTTCTTGTATAAACCTTCTCTAACCAGCCAGGTCTCTCACTGTGCTCTGAATCAGCCAGCTGTCACCCACAGGCACTTATTATCTAGTTAAGGAAATATATATGCACAGCAAGAATAAATAAAAGGAGTGACCAAATTTTTTTTTCCGAAAGTGCAATTTTCACATTGAACCAGTTTTTTTTCTCATTGTAAATCTCAAAGACTTTCAGTAAAAGAATTAACATGCATGGAAGCATTTGTTCTTTTTTCTTTTTTCTTTTGAGACGGAGTTTTGCTCTTGTTGCCCAGGCTGGAGTACAATGGTGTGATCTCAGCTCACTGCAATCTCTGCCTCCCAGGTTCAAGTGATTCTCCTGCCTCAGCCTCCTGAGTAGCAGGGATTACAGGCATGCACCACCATGCCTGGCCAGTTTTGTATTTTTAGTAGAGACTGGGTTTCTCCATGTTGGTCAGGCTCGTCTTGAACTCCTGGCCTCAGGTAATCAGCCTGCCTCAGCCTCCCAAAGTGTTGGGATTACAGGCATGAGCCACCATGCCCGGCTCGCATTTGTTCCTGTACGGGCCTACAGACACACCAAAGCCAAAGTTTATTGCCTAATACTTTTCAGACAGTTTTCACTCTTCTCCTGTCTGTCTCTTCCACCCATTAATCCAGTGCTGAAACAAGAGGGGAAATGGGATTCTCCATTTATTTCGTTTTAGGTGGTCAAATGATTTTAACATTGACTTAACCTTGCCCTCTATATAGAGTTAGTGAAGTTTGGGGAAGGAATAGTAGCTATAAAGATATCGAGAAAATCGATAAAACTTGATTATTGACTATGAATTGCATGGTAGTATTGTATTAAAGTTAAGTAGCTGATTTTGTTAATGATACTGTGGATAGATAAGAGAATGTCCTAATTCTTAGAAAATTCACGCTGAAGTATTGGGGTAAAAAGGGGATGATGTCTCCAACCTACTCTCAAGTGGTTCAGAGAAAAAGAATATGAGGCAGAATAGGAGAATGTGGCGGTGGGAGGAGAAAGGAGGGAGATGGAGGGAGAACTAGAAAACAAATAGGGCAAAATACACACAGGGGATGAATCGGAGGAAAGAAAATTTCTCGTGTGTCATTTTTATAACGTTTCTGTACGTGTCAAGTTATATCAAAGTAAAAGGTTGCAAAAAAAATGTTCACGGAATTAGTTTCAGGATCTTCTGGGGAAAATGTAACTGACAATTTGGGAGGGAAATAGCTTTAGAGAAATCCCAGCAAACCCCTTCGGTTTAGAAATGGAGAAGCTGAGGCGCAGAGTTGGGTCAGCGCCTGGATGAAGAGCTGTCAGCAGCAGGGCGCACACAGCAGCAGAAGCTCACAGACTCCTGAGGGTAGCCTTCAACCGTGCTGCCTGTTTTTCTCACACACTTTTTCTTGACTAGTTTAAATCCTCTTCGATTACCTTCTCTGACTTTCTCAACTTCCCTCAAATCGTTTTTATACACTTCTCCAAAAGTGTATTCCCTGCATGGCACACTAATTCTGCAGGATTTTAATAGATTTAATAGATGTTATATAAAGAAGTCTGTGCCCAAATAAGCTTGGGAAATATGGGGTCAAACAAGGTAAAACAGATTTCTTTAGTGGAGGACTTCTCAGGGCCTTTACAATGCTAATGTGCACATTGTAGGAGAGGAGGGGGAGTGTCATGTGCAGTGCTTTCCGAATATATTTGGATAAAGGAGCCTCTTTTTCTGTGGAGTTTCAGGGGCTACACATTCCACCACATTTTAGAAAAGCTAGGGTAGAGCAGCCAATGAGTCATGACTAAATTCATGACAACTGTCACGTGTCGTTTCTTTCATTCGGCATCAAGAAGCTCCAATGTTTCCCGCACTGTTGTGACTTCTTACTTAGTGCTGCTAAAATAGGGACAGTTTATAGGACTAAGTCCGAATTCTAACTTTGAATTGACAAACTACATCTTTGAACAAATCAGCATATCCCTTTGAGTCTGTTTCTTCATTTGAGATGTGGTATCCAGGAACAGAAAACCATGTGAACAATGAGAACACATGGGCACAGGGAGGGGAACATCACACACTGGGGCCTGTCAGGGGTGGGGGGCTAGGGGAGGGAGAGCATTAGGACAAATAGCTAATGCATGTGGGGCTTAAAACCTAGATGACAGGTTGATGGGTGCAGCAAGTCACCATGACATGCATACCTATGTAACAAATCCGCACCTTCTGCACATGTATCCCAGAATTTAAAATAAAATAGAGATGGCATCTAAATTACAGAGTGCTCTGTGGGTAATGGATGTGATTTGCGGAAGTTCTTCATACTCTATGGGTCGAACACTGCTTAAATGTATATGCAGCATATGACTTGTAGCACTAAAGGTAGGGGAGCTCACCAAAATAAAAAAACCAAGTAAAATACCCTTGCAAACTGTAGAGGACTATAACGAAGGTGGTTTACATAATGGTAATCTGGCAGAACGGTTTTAGGGAGAATTATGTGTGCAATTCCAGACTCAGTAACAACTACGTTTGCAAGTTTATTTGAAAAGCAAAGAATGGGATAAGGATTGGCAGATGCTCGGAATTAAGATACAAATGGAGAATTATAAGTATTTGAATTTGATTTATCATTCATTGACAAGAAGGGCTGATGCAATGCTTCTATCAATGTTTCAATGATATTTATACATACAAATATGGATATAGATATAAATATATATGTGTATGTATACATTTATACACATATTTATATATTTATAAATATATATATTTATATATGTTATATATATACACATACACATATATATGTATATTATGTATGTGTGTATTATATATATGTGTGTATGTGTATAGCTAGCTAGCTAGCTAGATAGATAGAGAAAGAGACAGACAGAGAGAAAGAGGGACTTACTACTGCCCAGATTGGAGTGCAGTGTCATGATCATGGCTCACTGCAGCCTCAGCCTCCTGGGATTAAGCGATTCCCCCACCTCAGCCTCCCAAGCAGCTGGGGCTACAGGCATGTGTCACCACACCAGGCTAGTGTGTGTGTGTGTGTGTGTGTGTGTGTGTGTGTGTGTGTGTGTAGAAATGGGGTCTCCCTATGTTGCCCAATCTGGTCTCAAACTCCTGGGCTCAAGTGACCTCCCATCTCACTTGAGTGCTAGGATTACAAGTGTGAGCTCCTGCACCAGCTTTGATGTTTTCACTAAAAAGCCTCAACTGCCTAAAAGGCAGCCAGCTCTTTACCTAGGGCAGAGGAGCTTTCCTTGCATTTAAACCATATTGGAAGAACAGTAGTGACTTCAATTACCTAGCACATGGCCTCACGTGCATTAAAAGCCCACATTCAGCCAAAGCTGCCATGGAAGTGCTTCCTAGGTCCCATCACAGCGGTGATTTCTTACCAACATACCTCCCAGTGCATAAGCTAGCTCTGCTGTGGTTTTATTGTTTAATACTCCATGGATGCAAAATATCTCACCAACCTCAAAATTCTTTTAAATGAATTATTAATGTATCCCTCTTCGCAACTGTTCTTTGAGGTGTACTTGACCTCAAAGTCAAGTACACCTCTCTACAATGGGAACAGCAGCATCTGTTCCCATTGTAGAGAGGAGGACACGAAGTCTCGGGATGGGAAATGCAGTCTTTCCCTAAATGGAGGGCACAGTGCTGAGATCCCACCCCTCGGACTCCTGGTCCCACGCCCCTGCCTGCCTCTAACACCCTCTGTGCCAGCATTTGGCCCACAGGTCAGAGGCAGGATTGATAAGAGGGCTAGTCCTTCATTTTAGTGAAAAAGGTGGTGATTTCTCCAATAACCCTCAATGTTTCCCTACATGTCTCTCTACCTGAGGATTTCAGTGGTAAAAACTGTACCATTGAAGAATTTTCCTGTCTGGTTCCTTTCCTTGAAGTCCTATCTTATCATGCAGAATCTTCTGGAAGGCCATAGCTGAAACAGACCTACAGAAGGTGAGAGAAGAAAGCCATTGGCAAAGATACTCTCAGGAGGGGCTAAGAACAAACCAGAACTCTGGGAGTGGAGGGAGGGAAAGCTAGGCCGAAGGAGGAGGTAAGGGAGTGGCTTGGACAACTTGGGCCTTCTTCCTGGTGGTCAAAAAGAAGTCCGGGCTTTGCAAAGGCTCGCACGTGCACGTGCACTGGAAGGCTTTGGCTGGAGCCACTTCTCTTAGGTGCCGCTGCTCCAGGGTCCAGGAAGTATCTGCTGGCACATGTGAATTCCAGAGAGAATGGGAGGCTGTTATGAAAGCTCAGGATCCTGCAGAACCCAGGCCACAAGCCCAGTAAAGGAAGTGGTGGAAACAATTAAGAAATCTAAGCAGAAACGGTTGCTAGAGAGAGGGCTACAACTGTTCTTTCGACCACATCCGATATTTGCTTCAAATTGTTATGCAGGACAGTAATTGTCTCCTGGGAGGGCAAGAGGCAAACTAGGCTGGGCTAGTCTCTAATAGGTTTCGACAGCAAGGCACCCTCATAAATAGTGCATATTGTGAAACCAGAATTTTCTCTTTTTCCAGTGGATCTCTCCCAACCCTCCTCCTTTAATTAAAGAAACGTGGCTTACCAAGAAACAAATACCTCTTTTCATAAAGCATTAAGTATGGATTACAGGGGAAGAAAAGAAAAGAGAATTTTATGTTGAGGAAGGGAGCGTTCAATAAGCCATTCATGCAGAGGCTGTGATATATAGATAATTCCGTGTTTATGATTGTCGACATGACTCGGTGATCCCTGGCATTGCCTGGCTGACATAACAAAATCAGGCCCTTGGCTAGATTCCTTGGCTAATTCTATGGCTAGCCTGGAATTAGAATGCACCCACCAGAATCAGTCTGGAGAGAACCTTTGTTTTCCTGAGTCCTAGTTTCTCACCAATCCCATCTGATACCTGCACCAACCTGTCCGAGTTTGTTCACAGTGCATTTTCTTGTGCCATCTGGTGGATTTCAAGTGAATTTGCAGCAGGATCTAAAATACAGTCCCACTTATTTTTAATTTGTTTCATTTCAGAACTCACTGCAGAGTACCTTGATGACACCTCTAAAGGCTTATTTTCTTGCTCTTTTCTAATTAATTTCCCTGTGCCTTTCATACTTCTATTCTAACTTCTTCAAAACTATTTGTATTTTTGAATCAGTAAATCAAACAGCTAGCATAAAATTCAAAAGGTAAGTAGGGTGAAAATAAGTCCGCCTAAGCTATCCAGTTCCTACTCTAAGAGGTAACCATCCTTTATTTATATTATTCCAGAAAAGTACATCACACCTACATATCTTTAACAAATGTTAGCATGTTCTACACACCGGTTTGTTTGGCTTTTTTGTTTTTCACTTAACATATCTTGGAGAGCTTTCCATATCAGTGTATAACACTGTTTCATTGTTTCAGACAGCTGTATAATGCTTACTTGCATGTTGTAATATACATTTAACATTATACATTTAACCAGGCCCTTTTCTATAGGTGATTAGTTTTTAATCTCTTGCTATTCAAAATAGTTCTGCATACAAAAGGAGCAGGATTGAAAAACAAAAACAAACAACAACAACAAAATAGTACTGCAATAATACGATGTTAATGTATATTTGTTACTCCCCCAATGCAGGTATATATATATATGTAGGAAAAGTCCTGGAAGTGGAATTTCTAAGTCAAAGAGCATTAGCAGCCTTTTAATTGTAACTAGGCAATTATCAGATCCCTCTCCCAACAGTTTATACTTCCACTAGCAAAGTAGAGCATGCCTGTTTTCCTAGATACTAGCCACACATCTTATCAAGCTTTTTGAACTTTTCCCATATAATAAGTGAAAAACAGTACCACATTATAATTTTACACTTTTTTTTAACTTGTAATGAGATAGAGAATCAATCCATACATAAGTTTAAAATAAATTTTAAAACATTTATATTTTATTTACTTGCTCATTTATTTTCTTTTGCCATTTTTATTGAGTTGTTCATCTGCTTATTTATTCGTAGGAGTTCTTTGTATATTAATGAAGTTACTCCTCAGTTATATCAGTTGAAAATTTTTCCCAATCTGTCATTTATATTTTCTCTTTCTTTAGGACATTTTCAGTTTCCGTGAAGACATGTCTTTTTATCTTGTGGTCAAACTTATCTATCTATTGAACATTAGAATCAGTTTGTACAATTTAAATATATTTTAAAACTATTAGTATTTTTATTAGGATTGCAGTATGTATCTAGATTAATGGATAAGTATCATCTGTATAATGTTGAATCCCCTTGTTCAGGGATATACCATGTTTTCCACTTGTTAAGGTGTTCTTTAACGGCCTCCAAAAGGGTTCCAAAGTTTTCCCTGTGGACATTTTATACTTTTGTGTGTGCAAATTTTTCCCAGTTATTTTATCTTTTTTTGTTATTATTATAAAACAGATCTTTTTTGCCATTATATGTTCCAATATGGTTTCATATATAAAAAGACTACTGATTTCTGTACATCAATATTGTGCCTAACAACTTAACTGCATTCTCTTAGTGTTTTAAAAATTTTCAGGCTAGGTGTGGTGGCTCACACCTGTAAACCAACATTTTGGGAGGATCACTAGAGCTCAGGAATTTGCTTGAGCCCAAGAGTTTGAGACTAGCCTGCACAACACAGTAAGTACCCATCTCTACTGAAAAAATAAAATTAGCTTGCTGTGGTGTATATGCCTGTAATCTCAGCTACTTAGGAGGTTCACTTCAGCCCAGGAGTTTCAGACTGCAGAGAGTTATGATTGCTCCACTGCATTCCAGCCTGGGCATTGGTTGACTATCTTGGGTTTTTCAGGTAAACAATCATTATTTGCAAATAATTTTATGCTGGCTTTGGACTTATACTGATATAGACATTATAGATATATTTTACTATGTTAAGGAATTTTTCACTTGTTTTTATTTTATTGGGATTTTTAAAATCAAGAATTGATATGATCATCAACTATCAATTCTCAACTTCATCTTACTGGACCTATCAGCAGCATGTGGCACAATGGATTGGATCCTCCTCTGGAATACAGTCTCCTCATTTGGTCTCCAGGTCAACACTTCCCTTGGTTTTCATCCTCTCTCATTAATCATTTCCTCTTTTTTTTTTTTTAGATGCAGTTTCGCTCTTGTTGCTCAGACTGGAGTGCAATGGCACAATCTCGGCTCATTGCAACCTCCGCCTCAAGGGTTCAAGTGATTCTCCTGCCTCAGCCTCCCGAGTAGCTGGGATTACAGGCACCCATCACCACGCCCAACTCATTTTTGTATATTTAGTAGAGATGAGGTTTCACCATGTTAGCCAGGCTGGTCTCGAACTCCTGACCTCAGGTGACCTGCCCACCTCGGCTTCCCAAAATGCTGGGATTAAAGGCGTGAGCAACCGTGCCTGCCCTAATCATCCCCTCTGAATTTCATATCCTAGTTCCCCCTTGTGTTCCTGATGTCTCAGTGTTTAAGACTCTGCAGTTTATTCTTGAAAATTTGTATTTCCTCTGATAATTTCACCCTAGTCTCAGGGGTCTTACATGACCATCACCAGTGACTCCCACAGTGAAGTCCCAGTCCAGACCTGCCTCCTGAACTCCAGACTCCTATATCCAGCATCACCACCTGATGTCTAATGACATCTCAAAATGAACACACCCAAAACTGAGCTCTTGGTCTCTTCCTCCAGACCACCTGCACCCCTTCCTCTCTCACTGATGCACTCTATTCTTTCAGGTGCCCAGGCCCTAAGCCCTGGAGATATCCTTGATTCCTTTTTGCTTCTAACATTATTCAATACACTGGGAAATACTGTTGGTTTCACCCTCAAATGTACCCCAGAATCTGACTGCTTCTCACCATCTCCTCTTCCACTGCCCTTGCCCAAACGTCCATCATCACTTCCCTGGATTGCTGTGAGAGTTTCCCAGTGGGTCTTCCTTTTTCCACCGTTGGCCACTCAACAGCCTATTCTCAACACAGCAGCTAGAGATTCATTAAAACATAAGCAGGTCACATTGGCTCCTCTTCTCAGAGCTTTGCAGGGTTCCTGTATTTACTCAAAATAAAACCAAGGAACACACAAAGGCCTATAAGTCTCCATGGAATCAGCCCATTACCTTCCTGAGCTCAGATTTCATCTCTTATTTCTCAGCTCATGCTCACTCCACTCCAGCTGCTCTGGCCCCTTGCTGCACCTTGAACATGCCGTACATGCTCCCTTCTTGGGCATTCCCACTGGCATTCTCTCTGCCTAGAACAGATTTTGTTCAAAATATGGAAGTCTGATTCTCTTATCTCCCCCACAGCTGCCCAGATCTTACCACCTGAATGAGGCTTGCTCTGAAGTGCTTTCTAAAAATTGTATCCTACATACCCACCTCACTCTAAAACTTCCAGTACCCCTTCCCTGCTTCTGCCTCTGTTTTTCCCATAATACTTGTCATATTCTATTCTACCACTCACTTCTATATTATGCTTATCATTTTTATCTGTTTCTTCCGAATGGAATGTAAACTCCATGAGTAAAGAATCATGGCTTGTTTATTTACAGATTTTAATACTTAAAACAGTGCTTGACATATAACAGGCACTTAATATTTGTTGAATGAATAAATGTGTGAATGCTAGGCTCTTCATGGCTTATTTTGTCCATAAGAACCCTCTTGCATCCCTGAGTCTGAAGGTCTAGGTCATTCCCAGCACAGCCTCTTTCCTTACAGGGTTCTTGGAACACGGAGCTCCAGCCATATCTTCTCAATCTTTGGTTGCTCAAGCTCCACCTCCCACCAGGCCACTGTGTTCAGTAAACTGTGGACACAGTCTAACAGAAAAGCTCCTCTTGTCTAACTTGAGATAAGAGTACCCACCTCACTGTGCCCAGAAGGATAAAGGCAAGAGAGACTCATCTTCCAAAGCAAATCTCTCTCTAATCTCCAAGATCACTCTTGGAGTTGATCATCTTCATTTAAAGACTAGAGTGGCCAGATGCAGTGGCTCACACCTGTAATCCTAGCACTTTGGGAGGCCGAGGTGGGTGGATCACCTGAGGTCAGGAGTTCAAGACCAGCCTGGCTAACATGGTGAAACTTCATCCCTACCAGAAATAGAAAAAAAATTAGCTGGAGGTGGTAGTGGGTGCCTATAATCTCAGGTACTCAGGAGGCTGAGGCTGGAGAATCACTTGAACCTGGGAGGTGGAGGTTGCAGTGAGCCAAGATGGCGCCACTATACTCCAGCCTGGGCAACAGAGCAAGACTCTGTCTCAAAAAAAAAAAAATTAATTAAAAATAAAGACTAGGGTTGTGGTCCATTACGAGAAATTAAGGAGTGAACCTCAGACCACACCTTTGTAAGTCCTGCACCACTACAAAGTTGGTAATAACAAAATGTATTATTATTGTATATCTTTTTAAAATATAAGAGCATTTTTGTCTTTTGACTTGGGATACCAGTATAAACAGAAGCAGAAAGAGTCTTACTTTAACATCTTGTTATATATGGTTCCATAAACAATACAGAAAATTGTTTTGTATGTTTTTAACTTACAGTGAATAGTTTCACAGTGTATGTTACACTCCACGTTTTGATTTTTCTCAATCAGCACTATGCCTTCAAATGGTATTCATATTGATACACAAAGATCTGTGTCATTCATTTTAATTGTTGTCTAGTATTTCATTGTATACCATAATTTACTTATCCATTATTCTACAGATGAATATTTATTTTCAATTTTTTATTATTACTAACTGCAGTAACATCCTTATACCAATCCCCTTGGGCACAGGTCAAGTAATGTATTCCGGATATACACTTAGAATTGAATTTGTTGAGTATGCACACTTCCAATTTTAAGAGCTATTATAAAATTACTCTCCAGTTTACACTCCCACGAGCAAATTACTAGAATTCCCTTTTCTCCGAATTTTCACATCCCTGCCAATGATGGCTATGATCATGATCCTTAATTTTTACCAAATTTCTGAATGTAAAATAACATCTCACTGTCTAAGACTGAATTATCCTGATAACCAGTAAGGCTCAGCATCTTTTTGTATTTTTTAATTGAAATAATTATAGATTCATATGCAGTTATAAAAAACAATACAGTGAGAGCTCTTGTTCATTTTGCCTGGTTGCTGCATGGTAATAGTTTGCAAAACTATAACACAAAAATTCACATCCAGCATATTGACATTGATGCATCAACCAGTCATGCTCAGATTTCTGCAGTGGTACCTATACTCATTTGTATGCCATTAAAAAATTTTTTTATTATTAAAATTTCCTTTCCTAAGTATCGACTGCTTATATCCTTTGATGTTTTTCTTTTAGATTTTTTGTCTTTTTAATTGTCATATATATTATATTCTATATGATAATCTTCAGTCTGGCTTATATGTCACAAATATGGCATCTCTGTTTTTTCTATTGTCACTTATATTTAAATTTTGTTTATTGTGATGCTTTAAAAATCGGAGTGATCCAATTTAATAACTTATTCTGTTTTGAATCAAGTTTTTGCTGTCTTGTTCAAGAAACCTTTGTTTACTGTAGATCATAGTGTTCTCTACTATTTTCTTCTAATGCTTTTTAGGGTTTTCTTACATCATGGTTTAAAACCATTGGGAGGTTGTTTTTATGTATTATGTGAGGCAGTGATCTAATTTTACTTTTTCTATATGAAAAACAATTTTTCCTATGTAGCAACAATTGATTAACTCATCCCATCTGTGTTAGGTCATTCTCGCATTGCTATAAAAAAAGAAAATACCTGAGAGCTGGATGCTGTGGCTCATGCTTGTAATCCCAGCACTTTGGGAGGCCTAGGAGAGCGGATCACTTGAGGTCAAGAGTTCAAGACCAGCCTGGCCAACATGGTGAAACTCCATCTCTGCTAAAAAAAAAAAATACAAAAATTAGCCAAGTGTGGTGGCTGGGGCCTGTAATCCCAGCTACTTGGGAGACTGGGGCAGGAGAATCACTTGAACTTGGGAGGAGGAGGCAGTGAGCTGAGGTTGGGCCACTGCACTCCAGCCTGGATGACAGAGCGAGACTCCACCACCAACCCCCCTCCAAAAAAAAAAAAAAACACCTGAGACTGGATAAGAGGCTTAATTGGCTTGTGGTTCTGCAGGTTCTACTGCCTGTAGACCTGCGAACCAATTAAATGCTGGTATCTGCTCGGCTCCTGGGGAGGCCTCAGGAACCTTCTGATCATGGTGGCTGGCAAAGGGGGAACAAGGCATCTCACATGGTGGGAGCAGGAACAAGACCAGGGTTAGAGAAGGGCAACACATTTTTAAATGACCAGATCTCATGAGAACTCCCTTACTCTCATGACAATACACTAAGAGATGATGAGAAACACCTCCATGATCCAATCACCTCCCAAAAGGCCCCACCTCCAGAACTGGGAATTACAATTCTACATGAGATTTGGGCAGGGACACAGATCCAAACCGCATCACCACCCTCGGATTTGACATCGCCTCCTCTGTTATGCACCTAAAGCCCGTGTACACTTCATGTCATTCCTAGGCTCTAGATTCTGTTCTGATCATCTGTTTATCAATCCCTGCACAATACCACCTTGCCTTGACTACTGCTATTAACTTCATCACTAATCTGGAGATCATGTCACATAGGTCTGTTCTCTTTGTTCTCCTTTAAGAATACTTTTAGCTATTGGCTATTCTTGATTATTTTCTGACTTCTTTATGAACCACGTAATTTTTAAAGTATCATGAAAAATCCAATTGACTTCCTATCAACACAGAATTAATTTATAGACTATAAATCTCCTACTAAGCACTGCTTTTAGCTCATATTTTGAAATGTAGTACTGTTTTCATTCAGTACTGAATAGTTTTAATCTTCAAATTTTTTCCTCCTTAACAATTAAGGTTTTTTTTTTTTGCTTGTTTGTTTGTTTGTTTTTTTGAGACATTCTTGCTCTGTCACCCAGGCTGGAGTGCAGTGACACCATCTCAACTCACTGAACCCTCTGCCTCTCGGGTTCAAGTGATTCTCCTACCTCAGCCTCCTGAATATCTGCAATTATAGGCATCTCCCACCACACTCAGCTCATTTTTGTATTTTTAGTAGAGATGGGGTTCCACCATGTTGGCCAGGCTGGTCTCGAACACCTGACCTCATGATCCATCCACCTTGGCCTCCCAAAATTCTGGGATTACAGGCGTGAGCCACCACACCTTGCCCAACAATTAAGGTTTTTAGACATATGCCCCATCACCCCAAAGATATGACAGGAACTGTTGTTTTCAATTGTCTTTTTCTTTCTAATTTATTTCACTGTGATTAGATAACATGGCTCATATGAATAGATCTTTGGAATTTGTTCAGCCTCTTCTTCTGCCCTAGTGTGTGATCAATTTTTTTTTTTCTTGAAACAAGGTCTTGCTCTGTCACCCAGGCTGGAGTGCAGTGATGTGATCTCGGCTAACTGCAACCTTCTTCTCCCAGGTTTAAGCAATTCTCCTGCCTCAACCTCCCAAAAACCTTGGACTACAGGCACGTGACACCATGCTCAGCTAATTTTTTTTTGTATTTTTAGTAGAGATGGGGTTTCACCATGTTGGCCAGGCTGGTCTCAAACTCCTGACCTCAAGTGATCCATCCACCTCAGCCTCCCAAAGTGCTGGGATTACAGGCATGAGCCATCACACCCAGCCATAATCAATTTTCATACATGTCTAATTAGATCTTTAAAAGAATGCAATCTTGGACTGTTGACTACAAGTTCCATGCCTACATCAAACTTTTCAGTTATGCTATGCAATTCTATAGTTTTACTAGTTTTATCTTTTCTACTTGTTCTACCAATTTCTGAGAGAAATTGGTGTAAGGAGGCTCATGATTTATATATCATCATGGTGGATTATCAAACTACTCTTTTGCTTTCAAACATCCACAGATCCTAGAAAGCATCTGTTCATTCAATGAATCATATAGGTAACAAAATATTACAAATTTCAGGTGTTAGTATGTGATGTGATTTGGCTCTGTGTCCCCACCCAAATCTCATTTTGGATTGAAATAATCCCCACGCATCATGGGAGGAGGCGGTGGGAGGTAATTGAAACATGGGGGTGGGTTTTTCTCATGCTGTTCTCGTGATACTGAATAAGTCTCATGAGATCTGATGGTTTTATAAAGGGGAGTTTCCCTGCATATGCTCTCTTGTCTGCTGCTGTGTAAGACATGACTTTGCTCCTCCTTTGCCTTCCATCACGATTGTGAAGCTCTCCCAACCATGTGGAACTGTGAGTCAACTACACCTCTTTTCTTTACAAGTCACTGAGTCTCAGTTATGTCTCTATTAGCAGTGTGAGAACAGAGTAATGCAGTATGCAATTAAACTACTCACTTGAGCCATGCTGCATAGTACTGTATGCTCCAAGTTGAGTATCAATAGAAATGTATTTATTTTTCCCATACGCAAGTACAGTATAGAAAGATAACCATCTCGTAAAAATCCTTAAACAGTTCCAAATTTATTTTTTATTACTTAGCTTAAGCATTATTCATTTAATATCAATCATTCTACTGAAAAACAATGCAAAAGAATACAGTTAATTTAAAGGAAAATATTTTCTCCCAGTATCCCTAGCCCACTTTGATCTCATTAGACTCCTCACTGGCGTCCAAATGCCCAGAACTTCTTGAAGGATTTGTTCTTTTCTGTATCCAGGTCTTCTTCTATACCTGTATACCAGCTGGCAAGACCCGGCTCAAGATCCGTTAGTGCCTCAGTATGATCTATGGGAAAGAACTCTGACATCAACTAGTCTTGGAATAAAATTCAACTTCAACAACTTATTGCTAAGTGACTGCAGAGAGGTAAAGAAATATGTACTTTCTGTGTCTTAATTTTTACACAGATAAAATGAGGATAACACTTGCCCCAGAAACTTATTTGAATGATTACATTTTAAAAAATGGAATAGGATACTCCCAGAACTTATTTCCTCTTTCTTTTCCTTCCTTCAATCTGTTGCCTGGAGAATGTAGTGCACTGTGATTCTTTTCATCTCTGATCACATATTGACTAGACCACAAAGTCCACTTTACAAGTGGTTTCCATTGCTTCAAATAAGTGAGTTTTGTCTCCCTGGCTAGACTGAGAAAGCTCCATGAAAACAGGGAATATTTCCTGTGCCTTTTTATATCTCCTATAGAGCTTAGAACAATATTCAGTGCATAGGAGGAGATTTGGAAAATTGTTGCTTGTGATAGAAGAAATAAACCTGCCTAATTAATCTTTTTATTTTATTTAACTTTTGGTGGAGATCTAACAGAGGAAACCACCAAAATAACAGCAAAGAAAGGAGCCTTGATTGTCAGACCCTTTCTCACAGTCAGATTCCTGTACCCAAGTCTTACTAACAAGGAAAGCAATAAAAAGGGGAAATATATACTCATAGCTTCCGACATCGAGTTTTCTAGGAAAAAAGTCAAATTTCTTATTTACTGCTTGACCTTGCAGATGAAAATTTGAATGATTTTTAATGATTTCCTTTCTTTGGAAGGTACCTACTGTAACAGGCACAGGTTTTCCAGGTATAAGAAGGCAATGCAAGCAGGTATCTACGTTCAGCTGTGAACCTCTCTGAATTATCTTTCTATCCACAGAGATTTGCAGAGGTCATGGAACTAGGGGATGCTTCCAGGGGATGTTTGCAAATGAGTAATTGAATGAATAAATTAATGATGCACAAACAACTATAAGCCAGAAAACAGTGTTTATACCCATAAGGTTTGGATGGCTCCTTCTCAGAGTTGCCAGGTCTAGGAATACACAACTGAGGGAGGCAGCAGCCTTTCCCTAGGGGAGCTCCATTAGAGAAAGGAGTGGCTCTAAGGTACTCCACCTCTGTAACAGAGCAACCTGGTGCCTGCAACAGCTATAGCTGGGTTTGTTTTTGATGCCGAGCTAGGCTGGGATTGGCCTGAGGCAACAATGTGAGCAGCAAGAAGGTATTCTACTACCTTCCCTTTTGTTGTGCTTTGCCTTCCTCCACTTCCTGCTTTGCCTTCCTCCACTTCCTGCTTTGCCTTCCTCCACTTCCTGCCTCAGCCTGCCAGCACACTAAGCCGCACACCCATCTAAGAATCAGCCTTCCATCTGTCCTCTCCAAAAGAAAAGAGAGGGGGTAATGAGATGATAAGAGGTAGGGAAGAATAAAGGACACCAACATATATTTTATCTATTTTATCCAGAAAAATGTAGGAGATACTGTGCTGGGCATTTTTAATATGTGATCTCATTTAATTCCTTCAATAACACCATGGTCTCAGTTTGTCATTATGCCCAGAGAAGTTAAGTAAGTTACAGAAGTGTTTGATTTCATGTGTTTAATTCCAAAGTCAAAGTATCTCCATGACATGTGCCAAGTAAGTAGTTTGATTAATTTTCCAAATTATATTAGAGAACTGACGAATATTAGCTTAAAATACAGAGTGGCCATAATACACATATACATAATACAGCTCTAGTGGCACAGATAAATCATTTCTTGCAGATTGAACCCGCTTGATTACTTCTTCTGGGGTATGCTAATGACGCAGGTTTCTTCAATGAAAATCAGAGACACAAATAAGGCAATTCATCACATACACATGTATGGGAGTTGATGAAACACTGCATTAATGAAATGCATTACTTGCAATTTTGCACAGCACATTGAGCTATGCATTTTTATCAAGGGACAATACAGTGAGTGACATTATGTAATCTTGTTGAACATATCATCTATTTTTCATATCAATTATCCATCTATCTTATAAAATTACCTATGTTTCCAGACTTTATTGCCATCTTGTATAATGTGAGAATCAAGATGTAGTAATATCTTGAGCCCAAAGAAATAATTGAATGGTTTTCAAGGAGTATGACAGAGAAGTAGGAGAGATGCTTTGGGGGTAGCAAGAACTCCTAAAATCACACTACATAAATGACCTGTTCTTCCTCCATTTAAGATGGGATTGGTGCTGGGCCACTTTTCATGTGTGCTACTCAAATGGTCTGACTACATTGCCATGTCACGCTCAATCTCCAAACTTCTCTACAGGAGAAGGACTTTAGAAATCAATGAGTCCCTGCCTGGGCATAGTGGCTCATGCCTATAATCCCAGCACTTTGGGAGGACAAGGCAGGTGGATCACCTGAGGTCAGAAGTTCAAGATCAGCCTGGCCAACATTGCAAAATCCTGTCTCTACTAAAAATACAGAAATTAGCTGGGCATGGTGACATATGCCTGTGGTCCCAGCTACTTGGGAAGCTGCAGTAGGAAAATCACTTGAACTCAAGAGGTGGAGGTGTAGTAAGCTGAGATTGTGCCACTGTATTCCAGCCTGGGTGACAGAGCAAGACTTTGTCTCAAAAAAGGAAAAAAGAAAAAAAGAAAAGAAAAGAAATCAGTTGGTCTTATTCAAAGTCACCAAATCCAAGCTTATCAGAGAATAATCAACCCTATACTCTTGTTATTGACCACTGTGGGATTACCTGAGGTGCCATACTTGGATCACACCCATCTCTCTGCCACCCCTCCAGCTTAATATTATATGAAATAAAAAATGGCAAAGACTGGTGAAAATGGTAACAAAGGTTTGTTCCTCTTTTCTTAATTAAGCTGTGGTCCTTAGCACAAGTCTAAAACATCAATCTTATTGAATCTCAATAAATAGTTACAACTCGTCACTACTAAGACTCTAATTAGACATTTATTGCTTATGTTATTCTGAATTAATGGCATAGCAACAAGATTTATATCTCACATATCTGTTACACCTCAGCACTCTCCATTTTAATAATCAATTGATATTTTGTTAACATACATTAAATATCCTATTAAAACTAAATTAAATGCTATTCTGATTTGATTTTATTAAATAAATGCTGGCAACACTAATGAGGTGCAGGCCATTTAAATCATGACAGGAAAACCAAATTTGAGCCCCTCTGTTAAGTGAAGTAATTCCAGAGTGAAAAAAATGAGCAGATGTGTTTCTCAAGCTGGCAGTTTCATAAATACTTCAAATGCAGTCATGATGGATTTTCAACCAACATCTTAAAAGACTAAGAGAAAAATCTCAGAATATGCTTCATTTCAAATAAGGCTATGCTAAAGATGCCTTAAATTAAAAAACACTTCAACCTCAGCCCATGTTGTAAGGTCACTAATTCTGAGAAGAGCAAGATAACTTTGCTTCAGGAAAGGATTTCAGTATTCTGGCAAAAATACTTCTGAAACAAACTAAACTGCACTTCCTCAAACAGTGGAGTGTTTGGCTTTGGGTGGGGAACTAGACTTTGTTTTGCCAAGGGAATGGAATTTAGTAAATAAATTACACAATAACTATATTTTATTTAACAACTGAGCACCTGCCATGTCCCAAGCTAAACTGAATATGATTCTATCTCATAGGGATAGATATTCTGAAGCCTCTTCCACTTGCTGTGGTGGGTTATATGAGAAACACAAAGCATGAGGGGTAGGCTGTGCCCCCAGGAAGTCTGCAGTCTTGTTAGGGAGGACCTGGAGCTCATGCACTGGGAGTTTGAACCCACTCCTTGTGAGTAAATTCACCAAGTAGCCCAAATGTCTTGTAAAGTACCTGGCATGCAAAACATGCTAAATAAATATTTGTTGAATAAATGAAAGCTTTCCTGGCATAATTAACGTGTGATTTTTCTCCGTGCAAGTCCTCATCCAGAATCACATCATTCAAAGTTCATTCTTCCGCAATTGCAGACTCCTAGTCATAAAAGTTTGCAGACTTGTAGTCATAAAAGCCAAAAGGAAAGTTAGTAGAGTTGGCAGTGGTATCTAGGTGCCAGCAAAAATAGTAAAAAAGGAAGTGGTTTCAACCATGGGTCCTGGCAAGCAGTTGTACTGGTAACTCTTCACTTATGTGCTGCCAAACTATGATTGACACAAGGAGCATCTCTTTCTACAACTGAGAATTCATACCATTCCAGCAACGTCTTTAATTAGGATCATGAGCTGAGTGGGCAGTTCAGGTAGGGAATTATACATCCTGATTTGAATAGGACGGTCTCTGTTTTTATCTATTTTCCTCAAGTAATTATTAATAGCACCAACTCTCAAGAGTGTCCGGATTCAGATGGTAAGTTATATAATCACCATGAGTACAGGATAAAGCCTGATGAGCCAGAGGTATGGGGCAAGACTTCTATTTAAGAAGGTAGTTTTCACACACCACTTTTATCTTCCTACCTTTGTCAGCTATGTTCTTCTTTTCATATGGTTAAGGTTTTTAGTGCTCCAATTCTACAGTATAGCGGTAGTTGTCTTCTGTGCTTTTTCTATATGTTGACTCTAAAATTAAGAGTAATTATGACAGACTATGTTGCTAATTGTAAAATGTTCTGGTTTTCTTCTATGTGGGAGGAATATAGATATGTCTTTGAACAACAAAGTTCTACTAAAATTTAGCCTCATGGCAAGGATCAAATCAAGGAGTTTCTGTCTTCTATTTATTGGAACTTTTCAACCTATTAAGATGGCATTCAGTAAATCCCTTTAATTGGACAGAATGGCTCAGGGAGAAGAGATTTAAGGTGCTGGTCTCCTAGGAAAGTCTGATAGATGCAAGGTACTAGCAATTAAACAAGTCTGCAGAGGGATATTTCAAAACAGAATAGAAATTCTTTGACAAGAATGAAGTAGATACAAAGTTAGGTTTTTTAAAGCATTCTACTACCAATAGAACTACTAGCCTAAATTTTAAAACATTGTTTAAGACTTAAAATAACTGTTGTTTCTTCCTCATCCTTCCTGCTTGAGCTGAAACTGGGGAGAAATTTCTCTAGACCCCAAGGAGATCATGTTCTATAATTCTTTCTTGAGATGTAGCCAAGGACAGTAGTGTAAAAGGAAGATTTCCCATAGGATAGAGCAAAGGGCTAAGGGGAGAAAATGTCTGGGAGCTATGCCCAGGGAAAAGAACCATGGCCTAATCAAGGAATCCTTCCCTCTCTGAGATAATATCCTCCTGGGGGATTTCAGAATTGATAGAGTCTGGTGGCAGTTGTGAGTCCCCTATTTTTCACCTTTCCAAATGGGCATGTTTACTATGATCACTATCCCTGTGCCATCACTGTATATTGGGCATGTGAGAGGCAGATGATTTCTCATTTTCTTTCTGCAGCTTTGGATCAAGAAAAGCTCTATCCACACCTGATACAGAGACTATCTCCTATCACCTGAAGATACTGACTGGCCTTTGCCTTAGAAATAAAGGCAAAATCCAAATTACTGTTTGGGACTTCTGGTTGTCTTTCTTGGAGAAGGGGTGAGTATGTTTAGCTTGTGGAAAAAGGAGGATATGAATAGCTGAATACCAGAAGGATGGACTGTGACAGTTTGTATTACTGTTCACCAAGTATTTCTGTTTCTTTGTGGTGCCACCTGTTGTAAGATTATAAACACACATCCCACATTCAATTCAAGAGTAGCCATGTGACTTGCCTTGGCCAGTGAAATGTGGGTGAAAGTGATGTTTGTTATTCCTGGGTAGGAGTGTTAAGAGCCGTGGGTCACCATGTCTCTTTTCTCTGCCATGAGATTGACAACATTCCAGTGAAAGTTTGGGCACCCAAATGAAGATACATCTGGGCTTCCGCTGACCTGTGGTGGGCATTTAGTGTGAGGAAGAAATCTTTTGATGTTGGAAGCCACTAAGACTTGGGGTCATATGCAGCATAACCTTGTTCATTCTGATGGTCACAGCAATAAACAGTTCTAACAATAGGATGATAATGTAAAGATTATTCACCATAATGCCAAGTAATGTGCCTGGACCTATAAAGAAGGGAATTTCATCTCACATATCTAAAGGATAAAGCACTAAACATTCAGTGATACAAATTCTTGATACATTTGTTTGCTTCATATTTGAACTGATTTTCTTATCTAGCATTTAGTTTTTCTTGAACTTTTTAGTTGTCTTTCTTTTTTTCCTCCAGAAAAGTTTAGGATCATTGTTTTATCTTTAGTGTTCCAAAATTTCACCAAGATGCCTCTAAGATGTCAGTCTCTTTTATTTAAGTTAGTGTTCTCTTTCTTTGCTGCTTCATTTCAAAACCTACCCCAGCCTCATTCATTATTTAGCTCTCCCCACCTCATACGCACTTGCAATTTTCTTAGAATTATATTCAGTCCTTTCTATTCCATTAGATTATGAGTCATTTGAGTGCAGGGACCGAGTCTGGCTCCACTTTTTAATCCCTCCCCATGCCAGGCATGGTAACTGGCACAGAAAATGAACTCAATAACAAAATGCTGAATTTTTTTACTTCCTATATGCTTCCAGGTGACAAAAGTAATTAATCACAGTATAGTAAATCGAATTTTAAGATAAAACTATTTTTTATCTCTCAGTAATATATGATGGACATTGCCCACTAATAAGACAAGACAGGAAACATGAATGGGTTCCAATGTATGAGTGCCCTAACAGCATGAAACCGTAAAAAGCATTTTTCTGCTTTCTGAAATGCAAACAGTGCTGAGAGACAGCATTCATGAGATAGAACAAGGCTGCTTCAATTACAAAAACAATTCAGATCAAGCTCTTAGAACAGTTTGACATCTAATTTGGCTTCCTTAACCATTTGACTTATGTATTCCACCTTTTTCTCTAGAACTTCTATGGAAGAGAAATTAGATAAGCCCATCTTGAAGTTCCTAACACAAGATCTCAGCCTTAACAGCTTCTTTGGCATCGGTGCCAGAAAAATCTTTTTCTCTAGCTGTAACCTTAACTATGACCTTAGTTAGGGTTTCATGTCATAAGCAATACATGTATGGTAAATTTCAGAGCTACATAAATGTTTCTCATCCCTCCAAAATATCTAATTGTCGACTGATATCCCAAATTAAGCCTTCAATTCTTTAACTTAGAACTTTACAAATAAAACTTTCTTTAATACCTGAAAGAAAAGATTAGTTAGAATCCCACCTGTGGCACACCTTTCCTCCCAAATCAGGCTTTGTAGAAACTCTATCAAACTTAGGTGGCTCTGAGGAACAGTTTGAAAACCACTGCAAACCTCAAGTCTCCATAGCCCTGGAGACCTGCATAAAAATAACTAAATTATTTGGGGTCCTTTTCTAAAAGAAGGTTTTTCTCCTGCATGAGGAAAAGGCACAATAGGTGTAGGTTCCTGGGCCATAGAAACCCTTCCTCACCCCACAAAAAAATAGGCACAGAACAGGAATATCCAAGATTTCTTAATATGTCTCTAATAACTTCTCAGATGGTAAACCTTGACCTTGGCTCCCTCCTTACAGTATCCTAACACCCCTCAGGATGTTAGGATACTGTAAGCAGGAGCTTCAATAAGATCCATCTGTATTTTAAGAGGGGCTTCATAAATAAAAATAAAATTGAAGTTTTAGGCAGCCAAGAGCCTGCTAAGATTTTGGTCCAGCCCCCACAGTACTCAGCTGCCTGCACCTGATTGGCTTTTTAAATAATTGATCGCAGCTGGTGGCTTAATTGGGCCTGTCAGAGAAAAACTAGCTTCTTCTAGAAACAAGGCTTCATCCTGCCATGGTGCCCTCGGGGCCAGTGAACTCACTGGGAGGAAATGTGACTCCCACTTCTTCAGTTGAAGAACTTGGGGCATTTCCTAGATGGGGCCCTATGCCAGGGATTTGGATGAAGCTTGGTGAGCTTGAGAAAAGAGTGCAAGCTCCCTCTCTTCTACCCTGAGAGAGCTTTGTAGTCTCTCAAGGTTTTATAATTTTCTTTCAGGGTTGCATGAGGTGTATGGTTTTCTTTAATTTCAGTTCATAGTGTACAGTCACAATTATACAGCATCTTTAAATGTCTTTTCAATTTCATTTTATTTTATGTAGAGACAGGGCCTCCCTGTGTTGCCCAATATAGCAGCCATTTATAGGCACAATCACAACACACTTCAGCCTTGACCTCCTGGGCTCAAACAATCCTCCCACCAGAGCCTCCAGAGTAGATGGGACTATAGGTTCATGCCACTGCACCTGGCTTTATGTCTTTCTATTGGATTTGAGTCATCCCAATTACAAGGCTTCTGTCCCCTAGTCCCATTTGATAGGCCACTTGTCCATTGTGAAGAATTAAGTGATAATGACAACTTGTAACCAACCCTCCATGGTTGAAATAGGGGAAAGGAGCTGGCTGTGGCCAGGAGAAAGGCCATGTCTTGCCGGAGTGGCCTTGGGAACCTCATCAGGGGCAAGAGAGCAGGCTGGAGAGTTCCAACTGTGCCATGGTACATTCTCGTCAGGACTTAGCCCAAGAGGCATTGTCCAAAAGGAGACCACTTACTTGAAGATCATAAAGTAAAGAAGGAGGGTTGGAAATTGAGACAGTTAATGGAAAAGTTGGTCAACTTGGCAGGGCAGGATCCAGAGAAATTAAGCATGTCAGAAACACACAATCAGAGATAAGACCAGGTGAACTGAAGCTACTCCACTGTGCCATGAGGCCTTGTTCTTTTTGATGGTTAGTTATGTCAACTAGGAGAAAATGTTTAATTTTGGACTTTTTGTGATTCCTATAGGATAGGCAAATAATGACTGCCATCAAGAAAATGAATAGCCTATCTGAAATCAGAAGAGATCTGAAGTGGACAATGAAATTTGAGAATCATTGGCCTATTGGCAGTAGTCGAGACCATGAACACTGATGCGATTACCTGGGAAGTGTGAACAGCTGGGTAAAGAAGATTCAATGGTGGTTTCCTTAGAGGAACTGGAGAGAAAAATAGGCTCTCACAGAAACACTGTCTCTCTCTCTCTTTCAAACCCTCATACACACATGAAATGACAAAGAGTATTACTTCCCACGACAATGTAACTGAGGCCAAAGGTACACAGTAAAGCAAAACAAAACAAAAATAGTTTATGGGAATAAATAAACAAGTAAGAAAACTGAAATTTCAGCAACTCCATACAGAAATCAAAAAGCAAACTCAGTGTGGTAGAGATACCTGTTACTGACCTACTGCTGTTTTTCTAGGCTAGCAGAGTCCTGATTTTGTGTGCCCTGCTCTGGATGGCCATATCTTTCATGGAAGGTAGCCCCAGCCATGAGCATAGGATTCTTATTGCACATCCAATAATTGGTTAAGCGTGGACATGTGGTCTAATTCTAGCCAATGAAACATGAGAAAACGTCTGACAATTTCTGGGAACACTCTTTATTTGTTCTTTCAAAGGGACTGGTGATGGGCGAGTGGATACTCCCTTTTCTAACTCTCTGTCTCTCAGTGTTAATAGGTCTATGTGTGACTCCTGGAACAGTGACAGGCATTCTGTGACTCTGAGGAGACAAGATTGAAGACAAAAGCCAACATGCTGAGATACCCATCCCTCAAACTTTGGTGTTCTTAAGAAAGAAGGAACCTTCATTCTTGGTGTTGTCAACCAGCCACTGAATTACCGACCCTGAAACCAACCTCTGGAGTTCTTGTTACAGTAAATAATGAACATCTTTATTGTTTGAGCTCCTTTTTGTTTGGTTTTCTGCAACTTGCTGCCAGAAAAGCATTCTAATTGATATGCTAACAAACCTACAGTGGGACAGTTTATAGGTGACTTAGTGATACATCTAACATAGCATTTACTATGTGCCAGGGATGGTTCTAAGAGCTTTAGCCCATTTCAGCCTTATAACAACTATAAGAAGAAGATACTATTTGTTTTCTTCATTTCCCAGAAGAAGAACTTCATTACAGAGGGTGGAAGTACTTGTTCAATGCCACATAACTAACTAGTAGTAGAACTAATATTAGAAACACAGGCAGTCTGGCCCCCAAATCGAAACTCATAACCAGGATATTAGACTGCCTCTCGGATTAACAAACAGGAGCTAGGTTACTCCTATTCAAAGTCAATTACTAGGGAACTATAAGAACTGCAAAGGAGAAGTCAGATCAACAAAGTTTTTACTTCCTCTTTGATGACTTTCTTTCCACTGAATCTCCCCAACTTTGCCCAGGTTCCTTACTGTCTCCTTGTTCTAGCCCCAAGCATAATCTTCCCTCAGGTCCCACTTGACCTGCAAAGGTGTGAATGACTAAATCACAGGAGTGTTTGAATTTTACCAGGAATCAGAGCCCTAAACCAAGCTTGAATTTTATGAATCCATCTGCCTGAATCTACCCAGAAAACAGTTCTGTAAAGTCACATTTATGGAGAGCTGAGATTACACAGAAGGAATGAATAGTCCCTTTCCCCAAGGGGTCTATGGCCAATGAAAAGAAATAAAGATCTAAACTAGAGATGATCATGAAACTAAGAATATAAGATACAGGTCACAGTGGTTGCCTCTTGGAAGGGAGCTTGGAGAGGTGGGGTAGAGTGCTCTAGGGAACCAGCTGAGGAGACTCCGTTTACACCCTAAGTCTGTTTATTATTATTTGTTTTTTATATACTATTCGTTGTTTATTATATTCTATACTTGGAAATTTTCCCATATCCATATTACCCATTCACCAACAATTAGGAAAGACTAAAATTCAGGAAGATGTGATAAATCTCTCTAGAAGTATAGGCAGAATGCTTTGAGAGTACAAAAAAGTAAAATAGGCAAGGAAAATGTATTAGTTTGCTAGGACTGCCATCACAAAGTACCAGAGGCCCAGTGGCTTAAACAACAGAAATGTATCGTCTCACAGTTCTGCAGTCTACAAGTCTAAGATAAGGTGAACACAGAGCCATGGTCGCTCTAAAAGCACTAGGGAAGTCTCCGTCACAGGCTCCTCTCCTCACTCTGCAAGCATCGGGTGTTCCTTGGCTTGTAGAGAAGGGCATTGCTTCACATTATCTTCCCTCTACATGTTGCCTGTGTTCAAATTTCTCCTTTTTTAAGAACACTTGTGACACTGAGTTAAGATCTACTCTAAAGACCTCATTTTAAATGGATTACCTCTGTAGACACCATCTGCATACTCGGCGTTAGGACCTTGACATAGGAATTGGGAGTGGGGTACGATTCAACTGATAGCAGAAAGATATTGGAATGCTTCCTGGAGAAGATTCATTTTATTGACACAGTAATGACAGGAGACCATCGTGAGGCTTCTTTTCTTAGAACAAGTTTTCTCAAGCACTTGTGATAAGCAACCTCTTGACATTTTAACACAGTGGGATGACGCCACGTGGACTCAGCTTGAAGGGCACCCCTTGGAAAATGGTAAATGTAATCTATGACAGGTGCATGTTAAATCAGGGAGCCTGATAGCTAAGTAGCAGGCTGTGTATTGTGCTGTGCACCCCAGTTCTGGCTCACTTCTCCCATATAACTACACCATCAGAAACGGCAGATTGTTGACGCTTGAACACTTACAAGCAATTTCCATTCTTATGCTACTGATAATTGCATTTGTGGAAACATAAGGAGTCCTTGGTGGCTGATTCAACATGTGACAATTTTTAGAATTTTACTTTGTAACCAAATAATACATACTGCTGAAGAGAGTGCTGCCTCTTGCAGACAAGGTAATTTAAAAATCAGGTTCAAGTTATGTTTACAATAAAAATTTAAAATAATGTGTTTTTTAGATGATGCTATGACGGTGACTTGTAGGCTGGAATATTTAAAAAATACAGGAAATTAGAGAATAATTATGCAGATTTTTTTGTACCTCCATGCCAAGAACATAAGCAATGGTGGGTATGAGGTATAGGTAGCCAGGATTTTGCAATAGCAAGCCAAATAGTCATAGATTAATATGAATATCAACAATTTAAAATTTTTAAATTAGCAGTTACTATGTATACTGCTTTTTGCTATTCCAATTATGGATGCCAGAAAACATAAGAAATACAAATCATTCAATCAAGAAGTCCCTCAGTCTTTGTTTTCAATAGATTGCTCTGTTTCATATGCATTAAGTAAGTGGTGGTATTTCAATTCATTATGAGAAAGACAGATTACCTATTTGATCCTTACCTCAAAGTATAAATTAAATACCAGGCGAATTTGCCAGAGGTTTTAAACATTTTTAATGTAAAAAAAAAAGCATGAATAATCCAAGTTTATGAAGGAAACAAATAAAGGTATATACAGATGAAGGTATATAAAAGATTAAAACTCTTCCACGTTAATGAAATTATAAAAAATAAAAGGCAAAGAATGAACTAGGCAAAAAATTTGCAACACATTAAAAAATAATAAATTAAAAGGATGAACACTCCAACAGAAAAAAATAATCAAAATAAATGAAAGGCAACGCACACAAAACCTAATTTTACTAATAAGTATATACTGATATTTCTAAAGTGTGACTGCAATACTGACCAGAAAAATGCAAAATGAGATACATTTTTATACACAATGAGTATCTAAACATAGCAAACCTGTCATAGCACAGAAGGTATGTATAAACTGTTAACAACCTTTCTGTGGGTCAATTTGGCAATCAAAAGTTATTATGTTTGAGGTTTGTATCTATCCTAAATTTATTCAGAAAGAAAACATCAAGGACATATGCTGTAGCAGATGCTGTCAGTGTCCGTCTTTATCCTGTGTATGCATGCAATGTAGTTTCCAACTGCCAGCACTGGCAACTTTCTGCCTGGGATCCTTTCTGGGTAAGGAGAGTAATCACAAATTAGGCTGGCTGGAAGTCAAGGGGTTAACAGCCCTGGAAGCAGTCCTCAACCAATGATAGAAGTTAAGGATTCCTCACCCTCAGTGGGGATAGCTGTGAGTTCCCAACAGACTCCCAGGGTTGATAGCGGAATGGGTCCTCGGTTGCCCTTGGTGGTGATTTGCTCATTAGCAAATCCTATACTGACTTTCTTCCTTTCTCTTTCATACTTGCCTTACTGATGTTTCCTGGATCAATCCCAAGTAAGCTGTTCAAATCCTTCTATCTAGATCAGTATTCAGGGGAAACTAAGTAAAGTTACAGGCAAATATTTATCTAAAAGGATGTTCATCACACTGTTACTTATACTGCTAGAAACTGGAACTATCATATATTAATAATAACAGTAGTTTCATCAATATTATGATATAATATATACCCACTTAAAGACAATAGAAGAATATTTAATGTCTTGAGAAGGCAAGTGGTATTGCATAATGGTTAAGAGACAGGTTTTGAAATGAGACATCATTTCAAGTACTGGCTTCACCGGGTGCTACCTCTATGATTTCAGACAATTAACCTCACTGTCAGTTTTCTCGCATGTCAAGTGAGAATAATAGTATCGCACAGGGTTCCTGTAAATATTAAGTGAGATAGTTCCTACAAAGTGTCTGGCCTTGTTCCTGGCATACAGTAAGAATACTTATCATCAGTATCATTATTATAATATATAATGAAGTGCAAGTTTACAAAACAATTTGTTCTATCATTTGAACACACACATACATATATAATGAGACTTCGAAAAGTTCACAGAAAAATGGAATTAAAAGATAAATCAAAAATAAAAACTTTATTTCTCAACACAAGCTCAATCAAGTTCAAGGTACTTTTGTAAGTGATGGTACCAGCCATTCCATCCATCCCTAAAAAACAGGGCATTCAGCTATGTCAATGCAGCGCTTTTTTACATTATTAACTGAAGAAAACTGGGTGCCCTTTACAGATTTTTTAAGATTATAAAAGAAAAACAATTCAGAAGAAGTCAAATCAGGACTGCACGGTAAATATGTAGTGATTTCCCATCAGAATTCTCACAAAATTGCCCTTATTTGATAAGAGGACTGAGTGAAAACATTGTCATGGTGGAGAAGTACTCTGGTGAAGCTTTCCTAGGCATTTTTCTGCTAAAGCTTTGTTTGACTAAAGTGCTCAAAACAGTCTATAATAAATAGATGTTATCATTTCTTTGGTTCTCCAGAAAGTCAACAGCAAAATGCCTTGAGCATCCCACATAATTGTTGCCATGACCTTTGCTCTTGACTGGTCCACTTTTGCTGTGACTGGGTCCAATGCCACCTCTTGGTAGCCATTGCTTTCATTGTGCTTTGTCTTTAGGATCATACTGGTAAGGCTATGCTTCATCTTTTTTTATAATTCTTCAAAGAAGTGTTTCAGGATCTTGATCCCACTTGTTTACAATTTCCACTGAAAGCTCTGCCCTTGATACAGTTGCTCTGAGCACAATGGTTTTGCACCCATGAAGTGGAAAGTTTTCTCAACTTTAATTTTTCAGAGAGAATTGTGTAAGCTGAACTGAGATGTCTATGGTGTTGGCTATTGCTTCTGCTGTTAATCATCAGTCCTCTTCAGTTAGGGCACAAACAAGATAAATTTTTTTCTCACAAATTGATGTAGATGGTCTGCCACTGAAGGCTTCACCTTCAACATCATCTCATCCTTCTTAAAATGTTATCCATTTGTAAACTGCTGACTTTGGGGAGCATTGTTCCCATAACCTTTTCATAAAGCATCAGTGATTTCGCCATTCTTCAACCCCAGCTTCACCCTAAATTTGATGTTCGTTCTTGTTTCAATTTTAGCAGAATTCATGTTGCTCTGATAGAGGCTCTTTACAAACTTATATCTAATCTTTCTCAGTGCCTCAAACTAGATCCTGTTTCAGCCATGTTATAACAAGTTAGTACAAGTTTATTTTGGTGCAAAAAAATTGAAATCCATGCATAGTTTTTTCATAATATGCATTTTCCATGAACATTTTAATGTCCCTTCATATATATTCATAATACATACATATATAAAAATTCTCACACATGTATATTTATAGAAGTATAGAAACATAGGAAATATATGCAAAGTTATTACAGTATACGTCTGTACACTAAGATGGTGGTTATTTTTTCTTTGTGCTTTTCTATATTTTCCTAATTTTTACAATTATTACTTTTGTAGTCATATGACAAAAGTTATTTTTAATGAATTTTATGAATAATCTTAAAGCGACTCATAAAGGTACTTTACCTGAATTTCTTCACATAAAAATGTGCAGTTTTTGGCCCAGGGTTAGCCAATTCTTGTTGATGAAGTCAGGGAAAATATCACTATTTAGCAAAATTCACCTTCTTGAGAATAATGGGTACATTCTGCTCCTGAGCTTCTATTGTTGATGATGGGTCTCAGTGTGAACTAACTAGAACTTTTTGTCACAGAGCCATGCAAATGCAAACACTGCCCAAAGATTGAGCAGCTGAGTGCCACAGTTACAACAGATACTTGATCATTCAGGAACTTTCCTTATTTAAGCATCAAAAGCAAGCAAAGAGGCTGGAAGCATGATTCATAGCATCAAAATGAGTGAATTGCTTCTGAAAGGGTGACTTCATTGTTTCAGATAGTTCTGCACTTCTTCAAAGTTTCTAATTTTGTTAAGTCCAGGCAAGGTCACAATGGAATGTAAGTCCAACTTGGAGTTGTCATCATCCTTCAACCCATATGTGTAGTATGAATAGCATATACCTGTACACCCTTGAACAAATGAGCAATGTTCTCATTCAGTGTGCTGGGATGAGTATGTGTCTGCCAAAAAAGACAATCTTGTCATCTCTGAGGGGCCTAATAGATTGTTTCTCTCAAGATACTCATTAATTCCCAGATGTCTTTGATCTGAATTTGATGAAGACCTTCAACAACTTTCTGCTACTCAGCCCTTTAACTGGATAAAATAATCTAATTTTCACAGCCAGTTTTCACTTCTTCCAAATTATCTATAAACCATCAAAGATAAGGGTATCAGAACCAAAAAAAATCTACAGTTTTGATCACTTTTAGCATTGAATCATGCAGTGAACTAATTTGAAAGCTTTACAATATGAATTCTGACAAATCATGCAACAAAAAAAGAAAACACTGAATGTCTCTTTGAATCTGAAAAAAAGAACATTAAAAATGTAACATTTTATTTTAGCTACCTTACCTATGGCAAATGAAATCTGCCCTCTTTTCAACTTTAGAGCAAATTTCTTAGACTATTTTACTTGCAAATTGTTAATGTATGCTCAATTTTGGTAAGAATTTTTTTTCTCATTAAAAGTCTCCACCAGACAAAACTCCATCTCTCCAAGAAATACAAAAATTAGCTAGGTGTGGTGGCGTGCACCTGTGGCTCCAGCTACTCAGGGGGCTGAGACAGGAGAATCACTTGAGCCTGGTAGGTTGAGGTTGCAGTGAGCCATGATCATTCCACTATACTCCAGCCTGGGCAACAGAGTGAGACCCTGTCTCAAAGAAAAAAAAACAAAAGAAAAGAAAAGAAAAGAAAAGAAAAAAGTCTCAGCCAGGTCAGACTGCCCTCTATTTAGGCAAAAGTTTTAGCAAATGTTGGAGACTAAGATAAAAAAGTAAAATATAGTATATACTGAGTGCAACACAAAGGCTAGAGCTATAGACAAAGAAGCAGAAGCTAGAGATCTTGGGCTGAATGCACCATTGTCACAGAATGCTTAGGGAGTCATTCCACCAGCTGGAAACCTCTGTGGCTGGCAGGGCTTCTGCTTGGGTTTTGCTCACTCCTGCCGGGCTTGTCTCACTCACTCAGCCCAGGAGGCTGTGCTTGGCCCGTGCTATCAGACCAGATCCCATGCTTGCTAAGGGCAAGTCAGGCACTAAGTGGCATGGGGTGTGTGAGTGCGCGAGCATGGGCAGGGTCTGGCTGCTGTACACAGCCAAGCACACCAGATGCTGCAGCAGAGTGGGCAACTCCAGGTGCTGGCACAGGCACTGGCTTTATGAGAGGCTGCATACCCCAAGCGGCTTCCACTGCAGGCACCAGTGTCTGGATGGATGAAGGGAATGCAGTGGCACCTGAAACCTTGGAGATGCCAGGAACTGCAGAACCCCAAAGAGGGTGTTACAGTGTGTCACAGCTCTGGCTCGGGAAGCCCCAAGGTCTGGGCTTCCAGAAGGGCTGCATCTCTTCTCTCCTTCTTGTCACCTGTGGTGCAGCGAGTGAGGGCATGTATGTAGGGGCATGGAAGATGTGTTTCAGCCTATTTGTGTTACAGTTGTTTTAGTTCTACTGTCCTGCTCTGGCCTGGAGCTCTTGGACTGGCCTGGACCCACTGCTGCTTCCCATCATGTGGGGCAGCTGCCAGGTGCAAATGAAGCATAGAAGGGCTGTAGTGTTACAACAGCCCTGGCTCAGGGAATCCTGGGGTTTGGGTCCCCAGAAGGGTGACAGTGCTTCACTTCCACAGTCTGGGAGCATGTCACTGCCTGCAGCTCAATGAGCCAGCCAGGAACATGTTACATCTCCTTTCACTCCTGCTGTTCAGTGGGTCCCAAATTCTTGTCCCATATCCAGGAAGAATAAGGTTATGCAGATAACTGGAGGGTGAGCAAGGCAGAGAGGAGCTTATTGAATGGCAAAAGAGCTATCAAGAGACCTGAAGTGAGTAGCTTCTAACTGCAGGCAGGTTGTCCCAATGAGTGTCTGAGTCTGGCTGAGTCTGGGGTTTTTATGGGCTCAAAAATGGAGGAAGTACATGCTGATTGGTCCATGGGAAGCCATGAGCGGACCTGAAAAAGTACCATGAGTTCTCACCCAGGTCAGAGATTCCACCTGGAATTGGCAGCCCAGCCTCCAGACTATCCCTGGCTCGAAGGTGGGGTTTAACCAGGGATCTACCCCTTCCCACTTAGGAACCTGTCTGCCTCCCTCTGCCATCAACATGCCATCAACATGCCATCAACATACCAACACAGCGACCAGACTGTCCACACCAAGGGACACCTGCAGGCCTGTGCCAAGTCACCCTCAATCCCCTGGCCTCCCTTCCACACTTGTCAGTGCCCAAGTTCCAGAGGTGGCTGAAGCAGTGGGAGAGAGGGGGCTGGCATGTCAATGCTGCTCCAAATTTACGCATACCTGACCAGGTTGCAACAGTGCCCAGGCTCAGCTACAACTTTGCTCTGCATTGAAGTGGGCTCTGGGAGCAAGGTAAAGCCAGGGAGCAGGAGCAGGCACTTCCAAGCCTGCAGGGGCAAGGGGCTTCCTGGGCTCCTGAGAGCAAAGGGATGCATGGATCTGGAGCTGCAGTTGGGTGGCTAGGCAGCTGCATTTGTACCTAGGAGCACAGGCTCTCACCCCACCAACTTGGTAGGGTGCAGGGCTCCTGCTGGGATCACCTGTTCCCGGCCACTGCCAGCACCACAGAGTTCACAGCCCCGGCTGCATCTCACTGCAGCTGGCATCCTTGTAGTGGCTGCTCCAAATGGGCCACCGCCACCATCATCATCACATAGATTATATGAACCTGACAATGAACAACTTCTCTTATGACTTCAACTATTGTACCCCTAATGTGAGGATCCATAAAGTGATAATCCTCCTATACCCCCAGCTCTAAAATTATGATTCTTTGCCAGGAAATAAACAATCTGGAGTTTGAAGAAGAAAGTGGGGAAAGGAGTATATCTGTCAAACACCAGTGAAAGAGAGAAGGAGGAATAAAGCTAAAACAAATTGATTTGACTGCTTCTATGTGCAGATTCTGTTAGAGGCATTGCCTCACAATCCTTACACCAACGTTGACAGACAGAGCAACTATCCATTCATTCAACAGCTATTTACTGAACATCTGCTATGTGTAAGGCTGTGTCCAAGGAGCTTGGGATACCACAGTAAGCAAAAGAAACCCTCTTGCCTCTCTGGAGCTTATATTCCAACAGTAGGGACAAATTATACAGAAAATGATTTAGTTATAATCCTCTTACCTGTTGTAAAGAAGAGTTAGACCATGCAGTGGGGAGCTTACATATATGGGAGATCATAGCAGGAAAGTTTTTGGAGAAAAATCATATTTACAATGATCTAGTAAGCATGAATGAGAATTAGCGAGGCAAGAAGAATGAATTGCACAGGAACTTGACACAGAAAAGAATATAGTGAGTCCAAAAGTCATTATAATCCTCACTCTAGAGGTGAGGCTTACACATATATTTGTCTCTTAAGTTACTTGCTCATCCAGGCTCTCATTGCTCCAGACTGGGTGGTGAGGCTTAATATTAGGCCTATTGGATTTGAAACTTTTTTTGAAATAATATCTACCTGGTTCCTTTTTGATGCCTACATCTACATCCTGCTAGTGTTAGTGTTTTAAAGTGACCGCAAAATGCACACAGTTTGAGTCTCTCATCTGTTGGAAGGTGACCTATTGGTTGGTAGCAGATCACTGGATGCAACCTTGAAAAAGCTGTTTAGAGCTGAGCAAGTCCTTCTACTAGAAATCCCACAGCAGGAAGGGCTAGAGAAGAGCTAGAAAGGGGGCTTTCACTTCTTTATTCCTAGAAAGATGGATTGAGCAAGTATTCCTGCATTTTGCAAAGCCCAAAGGGATACTGGGCATTACGTTTACACTGTGGAAAAGATCATCATTATGACTTACTTACCATCTTTCAAGTTTCTGGTTACTGCCTAACAACACTTCTAACCAACTCTCAAGGCACTGAGTTGATTATAGTTATTATTAAGCTGAAAGTTAAGAAATTGCTCACAAGAAATCTGCATCCTGTCACGTACCAAGGCCGCACATATTTGTCCCAGCTCTTTCTCTGAGTGCAGATAAACACGTCCAGTGTCAGGGAGCTTTTCAACATTTCAATGGCTTAGTGGGATGCTCTTTTGAGCCCAGAGGGCAATTACTAAAACTTAAGGTAAGTAGGGAGGGGAACAGAAATGTGATTGCAAGCCCAAACAAGTGAGGTCCAGGGGACGGCTTAGGCTGTGCATTAAGTATAATCTTTTGGCTTTGACAAGAAGGTGAGGTGACCAGTAATTAGCCATTCAAATCGAACCCTAAGCACCACGACTCGGATGGGAAGTAGGTGGCTGCCCGGCCCACATTTTCTAGCAGTTGAGAGCTTTGCAGGCAGGAGCTCATCTTGAGCCTAATAAAGTGATTTTTAAGAGTGAAGCTGTTTGTTGGTTTGTTTTTCAATATGCACTTTGGGGTTTGTTTTTTTTCCCCTCAAAAGTATTGGCAAGGATAGATCAGGGCACTAGCTAAATAATCCACAGCAAGGCCTTGGAGAAACTGAGAAACCGAGCTGCTCGTGTAGTTCATCCTTTATGGCTTCCCACTGCTGATGTGAGCTCACCTTTCAGAAGCGTACTTTCACGGGACATATCCATCCCAAGTTGGCAGGGAGAGATCCTTTGTAGCTGTCAGCAAATCCTTCCCATCAGCAAGGCGTTCAACATTTGAAATAGGTGTAAATCTCAGTCTATAAATTCATGTGTTCAAGAAACAGATAAAATTTTTAGATTTCCTTACATCAAATTAAATTTGGATTCTGAGTAACCAGCCCACCAAGCTGGCAGGAAATTTAATCCAGCCATGCTTGGGCTGCTCTCACACCCCCACGCACATGAATTCTGCCAAAGTCTGGGTCTTACAGAGTACAGGGTCTTATGCAATGTCGAGGGAAGACTACTCCAGTATTTTGTCATCTGTCTACGCTGGTTAGTGCTGAAATAGCAATCGTCCCAGTCTACATGGCCCACGTAGGTCTCATCTCTGCTATTTCAGGCCACATGTGGGATGCCAGGGATCTCTAGGAGGTGAGAAAACCCACCCTTAGGGTCTAGCCTCCCTTGAAGTACACACAGCCTCCTCCCTTCTGAGGGGTACACTTATGTAGTGATTTCCCGGGCCCCACAGCTCACAGGAGCAACAGGGCTATCTCTTCTTCTCCAGCCTAGAGAAGCGGCTTCTTTTTCACTCCTTTCTTGCCTTAAGCAAGGAATAACAAGTCTGATTACCTGTTTGATGTGAAGAGAAAGTGTGAAACATAAGGAGAGCAAACACCATTGAGTTCCCCATAGCCTCCTCTGTGTGTCGGGGGGAGGGGAGGCAGTGACTGAAACATCTAAGTGATTATCAGGTGAGAATCTCATGCACTCAAAACCCCCTGCACACATGGTTGGGTGATGGAGGACCAGCCCTGTACAAAGTACTCCGATGAACGCCAGAGTTTGAAAATAACTGAGTTAAACGAAAGGAAGGAACAACAACCAAAAAAGACTGCAAATGTCTAAAATCCCTAGTAGTAAAAAAAAAAGAATGGGGAGAGAATTCTCCAAGTATTCCTGTTTGCCTAAAGAATTTACAATATTCTGATTTAATATAAAGCCTCTATATCTTTAATATAAGTTGATAGGTTTGCTTATTGTCGAAAGGATTAAAGGAGAGAATGGAGATATTTTAGGCAGGGATTAAATTCTAATTCAATTTTTTGTAAGATTTTTTTCCCTCTTTTGTGTTCTTTAGCTTCCCTATGTATATACTTATTATTTTCTCTTTAATCGTGTTTGGTACTTACGGAGCACGTTGAAGTCCAGGATTGTCATTTTTCAATTCTGGAAAATTCCACAGCAAGCTGTGAATTTAATCATGACTGCTGTGACTTTACTAAGTTATCCTTATTGAGCAGCTACCTCCAAGGCCTTGTATTTACTGGAATGGGAGGAGGGTGGGATGGATACACTGTGCGCCAAAGGGGAAAAGCATGTGGAACACGGTCAGGAAAGCCCAGGCAGCACATCCCCGCAAGCCCCCGTCTGAAGAGCGGGGATGGAGTTTCCCCATCTGTGTCATAAAGATGCTCAGAGGCCTTTCCCTGTTCAGACGAGATTTTCCTAAGGAGCCCAACCCGTGAAACAGCTGCTCTGGTTGAAGCTCTCCTCCTCCCCTCTAACTGGGGGCAGTCCTGAAAAAATCACAGGAGACTCAGCCAGCTCTACCAGCTCCCCCAGCGCTGGGCTCTTGGCCCACGTGTGATAGAACGCCCTGCGGAAGCTGATTAAACTGCCCTTTAAAGAATCTCATCTTCCACAGTGGAGATGTGTACTTGTCTCTAAGGCCTGCTCGCTCATATTTTTGGGAGGATGGGCCCTGGAAGATTCTTTCAGTCATGCAAATGTGATTGTGCCTTTGGGAGGAAGCTTGGGTCTCTCTGTGGGGTGGAGGAGTTGAGTCCGAATGTAGAGGCACAGGGAAGCCTCTGTAGGACAGAGAAAATCTGCAGACAACAACATGAATTGCTTGAATTTTTAACGTGAAATTGAAGATCTTTCCGTGGCGCACGGCCCCTCCTTCTATCACAGGTTCCAGCACTCCCAATTGCTTCACACCTGGGCAGATTCACATATTTATGGGGCCTGTCTGGCCCCTATGAGCATCTGAGTCCGTGGACCCCTCGCCCATATGTAAAGCCAGCACTGCCCTGGATTTAGCCAAACCAATGAGGTGAAGAATCCTCCCCATACATTTCCACATCGTCCTTTCAACTCTTATCCTTCCAATGTGCACTCCTGTCTCCCAACACCACATCAGAACTAACCTCTATTGCTCTTGTTAGCCTGATTTGCATCTCTCTTAGGGCATACAGCAATCTGTCTCGTATTACCGTTTAGTATACAGTAGTTCCCACTTATCTGAGGTTTTACTTTTCTAGGTTTAAGTTACCCGTGGTCAACCATGGCCCCAAAATAGGTGAATACAATACAATAAGATATTTTAGGAGACGAGGAGAGACCACACTGACGTAACTTTTATTACAGTATTTGTTGTAATTGTTCTGCTTTATTATCAGTTATTGTTAATCTCTTCCTGTGCCTAACTTATAAACCAAACTTTATCACAGGTATGTATGTACAGGAAAAAACATGTACGAATTCAGTACAATCCACAGTTTCAGGCATCTACTGTGGGTCTTGAATGCATCCCTAGCACATAAAAAGGGGACTGAAGTCTCCCTTTTAAAATATATTAAAAGGGTATTAAAATATATCTCTGTAGGTACTTGGACAAGTACTCAAAAAAATTTTTTTTTTTTACTTATTCTCAGCTTGGATCAGCTCTGACTGCCACAACGTACAGAAGAATTACAACCATTGTTTCAGCCTCCATTGCCATCAGCACCTACCTCCAGTGATATGGCCTCTCTCAAGAGCTATTTGATGGTAGAGAAGAGAATAAGACCAGTGGCAAATCACTCAAATCTGGTAATATCCAGTTAAAAGGAACATCATATATAGGAAGAAAATGTACAGAATATAATGGACCCTCATTTTAAAAGATGAAACAGGCTTTCCTCTTTGCTAATGACGGCTTGGGAGGAGGAGAATGTGAGGATGCAAATTTTGATACAGAAACCAATGGCTCGCTCCACCCCTTCCAGTCTCTCTTGTATGGACTCGAATGGGTTGCTGGTTATTGTAACCAGGGCCAACCCACCCACTCAGGTGGTGGCTTTACCTCCAATTCCACGTCATTGTGGCACACCAGGCAAGGTTCACTCGCAACTTTCCAGTTCTGAAAGGAAAAGAAAGGTACTGCCATCATGAATGGAGCTAGTGTGTAGAATGAATAAGTCATAGCAAGACTACAAGCAGCGCCATGTTCCATTCATTTAAATAAAGAGAGCTGACATATTTTCCCAGGCTAGAAACAGAAATTGCATTAATGTGCTAATTGCAATCAGGACTATGTCACTTTGCCTTTTTATTCCGTTCAAATTTTTGTTACCCTATATTAAAAATCATACACCACTCTGCATTTCCCTAAATATTTTAATTGGTATATTTTAGTCTGGATGTGTGTACATTCTCTGTTCCCTCCCATCTGGGTGTAATTTTCCATCGTCTCCCCCTGATGATCTGCATTTTCTCCTTCAAGTCCCTCCTGTAAACCCACTTCTGTGGATCTTGCTTTCACATTATGCCATTAAAAGCTCCAGCTGGAAGGAAGTGCCTCTGAATGGAGTCCAAGGGAAGAAACAAAGAAGATGGAAACCAGATGCCATTGAAGTCATCCCCGTGTGAGTCATGGTTTTCTCCTGGAAAGTGTCTATCTCAATGCTGTGCATCTTTTCAGTTTGAAGCCCACTAGACAGAAACCCTCCCTCAATCTATGTGTGTTTTAGCCATCCTCAGTAGAACCATATATTTTGAATACTATTGGCATACAGTAAATGTATACATAGTGCTAACAATAACAGATACATATTTATTAGTTAGGTTTTAGATACAACATAAGATAGTCATTTCCTTCATGGGTCATTTACCCACTCTCATTCCAGGCCCATTCTTCACCAGCTACTCTCAGAATTTGAAGTGAGTGTTCTAGTTTGATAAGAGTGTATGGTTTAGGATTGTTCAGTGTTAAAAACAAATAACAACAATGACAAAAAAAAAACATAGATAAAGCCAATGCTGACCTCCAGAGGTTAGAATCAACATATCTTTTCTTGTTTTTAAGTGCAATTTAAACTAATTTCTGTGTAACAGATCATATCATCACTCAAGTGTATTCATTCAGGTAGCAAAAAAAAAAAAAAACCATCAAAAACTCAGCTAACGTATTAAAAAATAATAATACAGTGAGAAGAAGATCCCTGTTTTCCCCAAGCAGTTTTAAGAAACAGCTTTCAAAACTCTTCTAGAAGGGGATTCAATTAAGCCAGTAGCGAAAATGTAACTGGCAAGATCTAATGTTGTTTTAAAAAAAACACATGTGCGTGCACCCACATACACACACATTTATATACCCACACAATATTATATATATATGCGTGTGTGTGTGTGTTCAAGATGGTGGACTGGGTGCATGCATTTATCTACACTCCTTTTCAAAATTCTGCTCAAGAGTCAGTTAAGGGAATAAATTCATAACCATGCTGAGGACAAAAAAGGAAACCATCAGCAGACATTTTGATACTTTTCTGGAAGATGGAAGGAAACTGAATAGTATGGATAGATGAACACGCAGAGAAAGCGGCACCCCAGATATACTCAGGAGGAGGCTGCAGAAAGGGTGGAATTTCTTTCCAAAGAAGCCTTGGGGAATCTTCACATTGGACCTGAAGAGATTCAGAACCCAGAAATGGAAAGAGGAGCAAAAACCAAGTGATTAACGGCAGGTTGTCAGAGAATGGCTGCACCGTGACCTTTGTCATCTCTCTCCTCCTTTCCCATGCATGCAGATGGAACAGTAAGAGGGGATTCAGAAACCTGCATCCCCTCCCCAAGATCTGATCTATTAAGAAAATAAGATATCTCCCAGGGAGAGCTAAGGTTTGTTGTATGGGATCTGGCATTCCACAGTGAAGCCCTCTGTTTTGGTGTTTGGAGGTGAAAAGAAAGTCATTTGCATGATTCTCTGTGCTTACATACTAAAGGAAAGCTTGTGGTTGACACATCCCACCCACGTACACAGCCAGCCACCAACCTCAGTTATGCTTACCAAGGAGACACCTACTCAGTGGCAGGGAGCTGCACCTGACCCCCAGCCACCATTGTTAATTACCTAGTTCTTCATTCATAAATATAAACAAATAGCAAGAATAATTAAGCTGACAAAGTGGAAATGGGGAATGAAAGAGAACTGTTATGAGTTTGGTGTCAAAGGATACTATCTAACACCAAAGTTCAAGAAACAAAAGTTTAAGTCTATTGTTTAAAGTCATAATTGTGACTGTGGTTTGCCGTCGCATACCCATTTCTCCTATATGTAGCTAGCAGAACCCTGACCTTGATTCAAGGTAAGCCTTCCCTCTCCACTCTCAGCTCAGATGCTTTGGGCAAATGTGAATGTAACGCTACACCCATGATGGGATATGGGATCTAGGTCTAGGCCAAGTGTGCCACCTATGCCCTTGGCCACATCACTTGTTTTGAAATGAGTGAGGCAATCCCATCTCTTAAGTGGTATAGAAAATTATTGTTCAGAAATATTTTCTGCCTCCTTCTCACTCCCATGGGAGGAGAGTACTTCTCCATTCGGTTGGTTTGGGATACAGTCATGTGACTTTCTTTGGCTAATAAGATGTTAGCAGACACGACACAGCATGAGTTAACAGGTGTTTGCATAGCCTGTGCCTCTGTCATCACCATGAGAATATGCTTGGGGTGCATCACTGATCCCAGGAAAGAAAATGAGAGGCGTATGGAACAGAGCTGAGCTACACTAGCCCAGAAGAGTAAGCAAGATCAGCAGAGATGTCCAGGCAAGCCCAGCCTAAATTAGCCTAAAATCAGTTGACCCCCTCAGCTGACCTCAGAAGTCTGAGAAGCTCCTACCAAGATCAGCAGAACCCCCACCAAGCCTAGAGCATCTGATCATCTGACCTCATCCAACCCACCCATACAAACATTAAGTAAATGCTTATTGTTGTAACCACTGAGAGTGTGTGTGTGTGTTTTAACTGAGCATCATTGTGGCCACAGTTAAATAGCATGACAAGAAAGACACTTACTCTCCTGCTATTCTAGCATCTAAGAGGATATGAAGCCAGAGCTACAGCTGTGGTCACCACATAGAACTTGAAGATGAAGCTTGCAGACTAAAGACAGCTGAGCTGAAATCAAGTCCTGCTCACATTGAGCTCTCAACTTAGCCTGGTCTAACGCCAGTTCTGCCTCTGATCTTGTTTATATGAGCCAATAATTTCCCTTTGTGTTGCTGAAATCAGATGGATTTGACTTTTTTTAAGCTCACTTGCAATCAGAAGAATCTTAACCAATAAGTGAAGTTTATAGGTAACCAATGATAGAAATAAATTCATAAGAATGAGAAGAGAGGGATGCAGGAGAGGTGTACATAAAATAATTCCTCGTCTTGCACAGTATGGACAATATAATGTTCAATTAGATAAATCAAGATATATAAATATAGTCACGTTTTATGGGCTTAGAGACGATCATGGGAAAGGACTGAAATAAGAAATAAAGTTGGTTACCTGTGATTACCAGAACAGAGAATATGACCAAGGGATGAGGTATTCATTTTTTTTTTATCTTATGGAGATCTGCACTGTCCCATGGGCTGCCACTAGCTGCCCTTGATCATTTAAATTTAAATTAATTAAAATTTAAAATGCAGTCTCTTGTTCACAGTAGCAGCATTTGTAGTGCTCAACAGCTAGCTACATGTGGCTAGTGACTACTGTACTAGACTGAACAGATATTGAATATGTCCCTCACCATCACTGCAGAAAGTTCAGTGGGACAACGCTGTAGTGAAGTGTCAGGAGTCACCATGTCAAGTCAATAAATCAAACAACAGAAGTTTAAATATATCATTCAAAATTGCTCCATCGCAATTTCATGGTACAGGCCCTGGAGAAAAACAACTTAGTTTCATTTCAAATCCCAGCTCTGACACTTATGAGTTACTGAACCTTGGGCAAGTCACATTACATCTTTCTGTAATGTGCAGACCTTTCTTATAAGGTTGCTGTGAGAATTAAATAACCAAATATATGTAAGTTATTATGTTTTGTGCCTAGCATGTGGTAAACATTCAATATTTATTTTTTAGTTTTTATCCTTCTCTAAGTTAGATTTTACTAGATATACATAGTTTAAATAAACTATGCATATGAGATTTATAAATCAGCACTTAAATATAAATGTAATATTTACTTTTTACCTCTCATATACAGTATATGTACATATACCCATATCTCAGCTCTAGTTCATGGGATTATGGATGACTTCATTTTCTTCTTTGTACATTTCTATAGTTTCCAAATTTCTCTATTGAACATGTATTATCTTTATCACCAGAAAAAAAAGTTTTCACTTTGAAAGATACCAACACATTTTGAGATGAACAAAAGTTCTACATCTGGATCACTTGCTTTTGCTGATTTGGTCCACAGGGGCCCATTACATAATCTGTTGTTAGCCAATTGGGGCTTCATGACCTCTTTCTTGGGCTATTACAAAATCCTCCCGGCCGGTCCCCTCCCTCAGCCAGCTCTCTCCCAGCCTCCCTGTGCTGTCTCCACAGTGCCGCCAGAGTGATCCTTCCACAGCACAACATTTATAACACTCCCCTGCTTGAAACCTGTCAGTGTTTTTCTGTCCTTACAAGTTAACTGCCCAGTCCAAGGCATGCCCCACCAAAGCCTTCCCATTCTAACCTTGCCTGCCTTTCCAGTCTTTTAATCCACAACCAAATGTATCCAAGCCTCCACCCACAAGCCACAAGGAGGAACATTCTTCTACCCCTTCTCAATTTCCAGTTGGAAGTCTCCTTTTTCCTGCAAGATGTGCCTAACTTTGCACTAATCTCCCAAAGCAGAGCTCGGAGTTACCACTCCAGTCGGCACTGCTGCCTCAGAGCCTGCTCTGCTGAACAGCAATTATTTGTTTACATTTCTTACTTACCCTCAAGTATGTCCTCCTTGAGAGTGTGGCATCTTTGTCTTCCTGTGTCCAGCCCAGAGACAGACACGAAAGAGGGCTTAATAAATGGTTGTTGCACAGATAGATTCAGGAGGAAACTGTCTTAATTAAAACAATAAATGTTCACTGTAGAAAATTAGAAAGTCTAGGTAAATCAGAAGCTAAAAAATGTGAAGCACATGTAACCCCACCTCTCAGTAACATTAACACCTTGGTATATGTCCACAGGCTAGATTAGAGGTCCTCAAACTTTCTTGGTTCATGGCACCCTCAGTGTTTCAGTAAATTTGTCTAGCATTTTAGACCAAAATAAATTATGTTTATCATGTAGTTTAGTCCAAAAACCTTAATGGTAGTATGTCATTCCCAGTGTCCAAAGGTGTGTCACTGTGATTCCCTAAAAATTTTTAGAATATCCTGGGATGGAGTTTACTGTGAATTCACCACAGTGCCCCAGGATGCCTTGGCATACAGTTTGGGAATCACTGGTCTAGACATTCTAAAAGGATCTATTAAAATAAGTACACTGTCATACTGTACAGACTTTTGTTAACCCGTGATTTCTATTTAATAAGAAGTAATACATGACTTTCCTGCTTGGTAACTGCTCATCTACCAATAGCTATTATTTGATGAGTACCTGGTAAGTTCCCCATGAGGAAGGTGTAATGCTACATCATTATCTTCACGAAGAAGCTGAGACACTGAGTTGTACACAAACAACAAGGTATAAGTTAAAAAAAAAAAAGGAAAAAAGAAAGTTGAGGCACCAAGAATTTAAGAAACTTTACCAACATCTAACAGGTAGTATGTCCACAATCAGGCTGCAAACCCAAGAGATCAGGTTTTAGAATCCATATTCTTTTAACCTTCGCAGCATCATTTAAATGGGGTGTGAGGCTACAATGAATAATTGAAGAGTGGGGTGTGAGGCTACAATATTTGGGACATGGTTTAAGTAAATTGTAATATTTGTATTGTAAAGATGTATTACAACTTACTTAAACCATATCCCAAATATTAGACATTTAAATTGTTTCCAGGTTTTCACTATTTTTAACAACTTTGAAATGAACATCTTTATGTCTACATACTTTTATGTTTATTGCCTTGGGGGAAAAGCTATAGAAGTAGAATTTCTTTGCCAAACATTACAGTTTCTCAAAGAACTAAAAACAGAACTACCATTTGATCCAGCAATCCCATTACTGGGTATCTACCCAAAGGAAAAGAAATCAATATATTAAAAAAGACACCTACACCCGCATATTTATTGCAGCACTGTTCACAATAACAAAGACACAGAATCAATCTAAGTGTCCAGCCATCAACAGATGATGGGATAAGGAAAATGTGGTAGATAAACACAATGAAATACTATGCAGCAATTCAAAGGAATGAAATCACTCTTTTGCAGCAGCGTGAATGGAACTGGAGGCCATTATCTTAAGTGAAACAACTCAGAAACAGAAAGACAAATACCATCTATAAGTAAAAACTATCTACTATCCACTTCCCCATCACTTTCAGTCTCTCACCCTTATGAGTCTCCCGTGTCTATCATGCCTCACTCTATGTCCATGTAGACATATTATTGAGTTCCCATTTGTAAGTGGGAAATTACTTAATGGGCACAATGTATGTTATTTGGTGATGGATACCCTAAAAGCCCTGACTTCACACCACAAAATCTATCCATGTAATAAAATTACACTTGTATCCCATAAATTTATTTAAAAATTTTTAAAAAGGTAAGGTGTACAAACTCCAAGTTTTTTGATTCATGTGTTCCAGTTAGTTTACCAAATAGGTTGGATACATTTCTATGTCATTCTTTGTTTTTTCTAATCCTCACAAACACTGAATACTGTTATTATTTTTTTAAATATTACCAATAAATCTTCCTAAGTCATAAAGTTACACTTAAATTTTACAACCCTTTCCATAACAAAGATTATATTTATGGAGCAGTAAAGGTGGCAGTAGGAAGGACTCAGAGGAGTCCTTCTGTGACCATAAGAGAATAATTGAATATCTTCATTTCTGCTTATCTACTAATACGACCAGTGCTTTTCAGACTTTTACAGAAATATCCCAAAGATACAAGAGAATAAAAACTTATTCCTAGAATTAGGAACCTGTGATGCATTGATCCAAAGAGACCCACTGCAAACCTGCAGTTTTTCCTCCACTCAGATTCAGGCCAAAACTGCTTTCTTCTCCATAAGATGTTGGTGTTTTTAATACAGTAACATGAGTTTTGTTTTTTCATTTTTATCAAATTGAATTGTTGCTCCAGGGAGATAGATGTGCAATAACGTAATACGTAGCTTCAAGGACCCCAAGAGACTGCTGTGTACTCCACTTTCAGAAGCAAGCAATTCACTTCAAGATTCTTTCAACCTTGGTCATTGTAAGATTCTGGAGAACAAGATCTGTTCTCCAGTTAACCATAAACTGTGCAGTCATTATTCTGGGGTGGTTAATTTTCCTAGAGGGGTCAGCATTTTGCTTTTCCATCAATTTCCTTGATTCCTAATACAGAGATGGCCTTTCCTCTCTGTTCTGACCATACCTGGCCATCACTGGAGACGCTGACAATTTAGATCCACATCCTAGAGTCACTAATAATAATAGTATATCCATCTTCACCCTGAAATCAACACCCAGCTCTCTTAATTAACTTCCTTCTACTCTAAATTTGTTTCATGGTAGAGGTAATGTGATGCAGCCATGAAGAAACGCTGTTCTTGGCATAGAAAGGTCTAAGTAAAACTCCTCCGTCGAGGTTCGTGAATCACAACTTCCCAGAAATTCAGTTTCTGCACTGGCAATATAGAAACAGTAATGGTTCTTATCCCGTCTCTCTGACAAATACGTGGTGAAGATCCTACAAACCAACCTTGGGGCTTATGAGTATGTATTATTTTTATTATTTAGTACCCATCCTCAATCCAGAATCAGAAAAAAAAAATCCTTGTCACATTACCCACGACAGTCCTCCAGTTGGAATGTCGGCAGTTGGGAAGCATGTTCCTGCTCTGAGGAGGCTGCGGTGTCAGCTGGATGCTGTTGTGGAGCTGCCTGCACAGGTCTGCACCAGACACAGAGGAAGCCCTTTCGGAAACAATGATGGGCATTGTTGAGCTGGGTGGGGCTAGAGAGGGAATGTCGGTAACCACCAGTGAACCATAGCCAAGCCCCTACATGGCAAGAAAAGCTCTTTCTCCTAGGAGTTGACCTTCTGATGAAGAAGTCACAAGTCAGCTAAAATATTTTAACTCCCCAGGAATCTAAGTCCCAAAGCTCTCCAGAGGCAGGTGATGAATGCCTCAGTGGGTCTTGAATAGGAGATGGAGCCTCTGCACCAGTTTCCTCTGTAATGCTGCCACCCGCCCTAACCCTCGCCCTCCACAGAACGAGTCACACCAGGGAAGAGTGAGAGCCAAGCTTTATCTCGCTGCCAAGCCATGAGGACCCTTGAGGCCACATCAGACAAGCCATGAACGAGCAGTGCAAATTGAGCAACTTGAACAAAGAAACAAGCTCAGGCGGGCACCACAAGCAAAACAAGGGCAAAGATCGCAGAGGGAAGGAAAATGGGGCTGCCAAAGCATCACAGAAAAAAAGCGTCAAGATTCAAATCAGAAACAGTGGGAAATAAAGGGATCACAGGCAAAAGAAGGGACCAAACTCCTCCCTACATCTCACAAGCACAAGGTTGCTCAAACTCAGCCTTCCTTACTCTGTAGCCATTGTTTTTCTGCTGTTTCCTGCACATAGCTTTGCTGGGGACAAGAGTGGATGAGCGTATAGCTCTAAAAGCTGGGCAGTGAGAAGCTATTTCCAGTTGCAAAAAACAAGCAGCAAATCTACAGATTGTGCTGAGTTTACACCTCTTGTTCTCCAAAAACGGTTGGTTTCAGAAAAGATAACTCTTGCCTTAACGATATGTGATGAATATAGAAAAAATAAACTTTATGTCATGAGAGTATGTTTATTTCTTAGAAGACAAAAAGTCTCAGATATTAATTTCATTTGCTAAGCACAATATATAGGAAATGTTAATCTAAGCACAAAACACATTTTTTTTATTGATCATTTTCTTTTCTTTTGTGAATTAATATCCTTCACCCATTGTCTCTTTTTTTTCTTCTTCTTTTCTCCTTTTTTTTAATGATACTTTAAGCTCTGGGATACATGTACAGAACGTGTAGGTTTGTTACATAGGTATACATGTGCCGTGGTGGTTTGCTGCACCCATCAACTCATCATCTACATTAGGTATTTCTCTTAATGCTCTCCCTCCCCTATCCCCCAAACCCCCAACAGGCCCCAGTGTGTGATGTTCCCATCCCTGCGTCCATGTGTTCTCATTGTTCAACTCCTACTTATGAGTGAGAACATGCGGTGTTTGGTTTTCTGTTCCTGAAACACACACTTTCAAATTATTCTTCCCAGATTGGTTTCTTGCTGTCTTTACTTACCTGCACATGCCACATCAGCTGGTCGCCTGTTCCTAGTTTTTTGTTGTTTTTCAGTTGTTTGTTTGTTTGGGGTGTTTTTGTTTGTCTTGGTTGCTTTGTTTCTTTGTTTTTTCCTTCTAACTTTATTTGGAGAAGAATAAAGCAGCTGAAAGGAATAGGGGTTAGCGGCACGCCTCTGGAGTTGCGGCCCTGCTCTACGTCACAGGGCATAATTTGCTGAGCTCAGTGTAAAATGAAAATACAGGGATCTTTGTTCAAAAATTTTAAGAATCTCAAGACAATGACATCAGAGCATTAAACCAGGTACAGGGCCTTTTTGACAGTTACACGGTAATGGTGTGACTTGGAAAAATCACCCTGAGAAGCTTTGGGCTTCTTATCTTTAAATTTGGAACAATAATAGTACTTATCTTGCAGACTTATGAAATGATTAAATGAAATGACGTTTGTAAAGTGCTTTGCACAGTGCTTAGCACACAGCAAGCACTTAAACATTATCAGCTATTGCTGTTACCAATGACCTGTTTATACGTAATACCAAGAAACTCAATATCCAAATGAAATGAGGAATTAGGCAATAATTAGGTCACACAAGACAATCACCACTACAGTCTTTGATTTTTTTTTTTAAATAATACGGATGAGGGTCTTGCTATGTTACCCAGGCTGGTCTTGAGCTCCTGGCTCAAGCAATCCTCCCATGTCAGCCTCCCAAAGTGCTGGGATTATAGGTGTGAGTCACTGCGCCCAGCCTACACTCTTTTCTGTGCTTACATTTTAATTATCTGAACTAGAAAGCTTTGACATAAATTACCCAATTACTTTAGTTACCTCATTCACTTTGGCAATTGAGTAGATCTGGTCAGTCAAGACTTAATATGAAGTTGGTCAAATGTACAGTACAATTCAAACGTTCTACCAAAACAATGAATCAGGCTAAGACTTGTGCAAAAAAGTTGACGAACTGCAAAGAGTTGGAGGTTGAAAAACTAATTTGAGGGGCAAATGCGAAAGAAAAAGATGCTAGTGACAATTTTGAGATGGCTGTAATTTACTGCCAGTGTGGAAAGATCTCAAAATGAGAGCCTATATAAAATGCCCATCCTTTGTAGAGAAGCTAGAGATTATGGAAGACTTTTTTTAAATTCAAATATTGTATTGTAAATGTTCCAATGATACAGAAAAGCACTCTAATAACGTACTCACCGCATAGCTTCATCAAATCGTAACCATCTTTACGTATTTGCTCCAGATTTTATGGTTTTTTTAATTGTAAAATACAAAAATAGAACCCCAGCAAAATAAGTGCATAGCTTAATATAAGGTGAACACTCCTGTAATCACCATTGGGTCAACAGAACTTGGACACCCACACTAGAAGTCCTCCATGAGCCCATTCTAGTCACAAGCCTTTCCCTTCCCCCCAAAATAACCTCTATTCTGACTTTTATACAAATCACCAAAGAGAGACTTTTATTTTGGTTTGAGACAAAGAAAGAAAAGGAAATCAACATTGGCCATACTATACCAAAATAACACAACTGATAAATAGTATCGTAAGCAAGAACCAAAATCTAACAGTAGAAATTTCTCTTGGGCAATAAAAGACTTCCTTTACTCCCCCTCGAATAATTGAAAGCTTTCCTCTCTTTTCCCTTCTCTCACACATGGATTCCACATTTTCCCAGTTGGATCCATTTTGGCATTTAGCAACCTCTTCCACCTCTAACAGTGAAAACACGCTGCCTGTTTCTGTAATTATTTAGCTAAAGCCACAAAAACTGGTTAATTTTCAAAGTTGGAAAGAATAATTAGCAAGTCCATTAGTGTCCTGCTTCTAATATTAACTATACTTTTAATATTGAGGTTATTCTATGTCATATTTTTGCTTTTAAGTTGGAGATTATGCTTTGAACAAATTGCTGGTATCTGTGCAAAATTGTTTATTTCATATCTATGATGGATCCATAGCTAGGACCTGGGTAAGGCCAATGCTTTCATCTTACCAGATCCATAGTCTCCCAGATTTGAAAGAAATCTTAGACTTTTTAAAGCCCTCTCCACTTGGTAGATACCTATAATAGAAATCATATCTGCAATAGACACATAATGCATTGATTAGAATTAAAGGGAACAGTTATTAGGATTCTGGGTACAAGTAAAAAAAAACTCGAAATAGTTTTAGCAAACATGGGAATTTACAGGCACATTTAACAAACTGCAAAAATGAAAGGGCCAAAGCGACTGCAATACTTTCAAAATTATTTTTATCTCTCAGTTCTGCCTCCACATTGGTATGTCAGCTTTCTTATCCCTAGCTGGCTTTCAGAATCTCAAGGCTGGAGTCATAGCTGTCCCCAACTCTGGGCTCATATTTTTGAGCCTCACATTCCTGGTGGGAAAGGGACTCTGTCTCCACTCCTGATGAAAATAAATCCTGAGTGTGTACAACTGCCAAAACTCTGCAAATATACCCTTAAGATATGTGCATTTCATTGTATGTAATTTTTATATCAAAAAGAAAGTCTGTAAACAAATACTGAATCCTACTTAATGAACTCAAGCTGAAATACTTATGGAGAGTATATTAAAATTTACAATCCACTTTGAAATGCAACAAAAATAATCTGAATTAATAGCTGGCGAGAAGGATAGGTAGGAGATAAAGCAAATGTAGTAAAATGTTAACGGCTACTGGTAGAGTTTTGGTGGCAGTGTTCATGATACAGTTCTTTCAACTTTGTCATATGTTTGAAATTTTTCATAATAAAGGGTTGGGGCAGAAATAATCCCAAGGAAAGACTCTACTTCAACTAGTTTGGGTCCCCTACCCAGCGCTGAACCAATGTGAGAGGTAAGACATTGACTGCTCAGTTTCCGTCAGTTGCCTGACATGAAACCATTCACCACGACCTGCAAGGCATTGTCACATAGCTCTTGTTCAGGACACATGTTAGAGCAGGGAGTGAAAAGAGAAGAGCTTGCAAGGAAGCATGGTTCCTCCCAAAGAAAAAGGTAAAGCACAGACAAGTAATGGAGCACACCATCAGGAGGCAGGCAGCCACCCCACGTGACTCCTTGACAGTCTTCAGAACAACAGGGTGAATGGTAGGTTCTGACTGAGTCCTGCACTTTGATGGTGTCTCTCCTTGCCATTCTCAAATCAATACTAGCAACGGAATCCGACATTTCTTAGCCAGTGACTTTTAAATACATGCCACAAGGAGCTGGAGAAAATAACAGAGTATGCCAGAGTGTGAGTGACCAGTATTTCAGAGTAAAGACACTTCTTTACAGATGGGCTAGCTTTCAGCCATTTGCTAGATACTGCTTAAAAGTGAAGCGGTTTATATCACTTAGCATCTCACTTCTGTGAAGCCCAGATTCAACAATAAAAAACAAACCAACAAACAAACTATTGTGTGTATATATATATATATATTATATATATACATAAGTTTATATACATATTTATACTAATATATATGTTTGTATACATATATTAGTTTAGTAGATTGGGTTAGCTTGTATGCAAAGGGGGTTAATCTTTTCCTCCCAAGAGAGGACTTAAGCACTTGTTCTTTAACACAATTATGTATTAATGTATGTATTTTTGTACAAAATTATTAAAAGGCCCAAATTTCTTTCTCTCTGACTCTCTCTTTTGCTATCCAACTTTTGAATATTGGCTTTTATCAAGAATTTTAATAGTCAGCATTATAAGATAATACACCCTTGCTTAGAAAATTCAAAACACATTTGCATAGTTTCTAATTGACAGGAACATGAGGTCAGGTTTGCTAAATGAAGTCGGGTGTCCTCAACTTGGCTGAGAACGGTGTATGTTAGCCAAAGCCACCTCAGCCTTTTGTCTGTTTCTACTTGATTTAGGAGCATCCTAGATGCTCCATTCTTTCCTCCGCTACCACCTCCCACACATCAAAACTAGTAACTCAGCTGCTCCTGTCAGTCCCAGGCCAGCACAGGGAAAGGGCCGCTTCAGGTCCAGCCAGCCCCTTCACCCAGGGTGACGGAAGCCCAGAACTCTACAAAATGACCAGCAACTAGAGAGTCAACCACACAGGCTTTTTTGAATGGATCTTTTTTCCACCCCAAATTTTATAGCCATTCATTTCTGCAAGATCTGCAGCAATTGTTTTCAAATTCTATTATGATAAAGAAAAAAATCCCTGGAAGCTCTGTATCTGAAACTGTTGCTATGTTTCCTTCTGCCTAGCCCTCCAAAGCTATAAATATGAATTTAAGGAGCAATAATGAGAACATCAGCTAGCACGTATACAGAACTTAAAATACACCACACACAATGCTACTCCCTTTACATATAGTAGTTCATTTAATATTCTCAACTACTTGATATGGTATCTACTAATATTTCCATTTTACAGATGAACAAATGGAGACACACAGAAATTGAACAATCTTCCCCAAGTCACATGGCTAGGAAGTGGCAGAACTTGGATTCAAAGTCAGAGATGGTGCTTTCACTACAGTGCTATAAAAATGGAAGAAATTGTAAGGGGAATGTCTTCCCAAGAGCACACAGGAGCAGGGAATGGAAACCTGCATTTGCTCCTTGAAACTCTGGGTCCTTTTCTGGTACAGTACAAATAGAACTGTGGGACTCTTGAGAACTTTCTCACAAAGAAGGAAAGGAGAGCCATCCCAGAGTGCAGTGACTTGGGTTTTCAACTTCACACTTACAGAATTTGGCTAAATATCACAAATTGTGTCTATGTGAGTGGAAACTACTCAAAAAAGACCAAGAGATTTGGCCAAATCAGCTCAACTCAATCTATAAAGGTATCCTATGAAACAAGACCAGAGTTCCTGGATTTGTGGTGCCTAAGACTGTAGCCAATAGAAGATGCTGGACCTCTGCCATGTTCTAATTGTTTACACATTGGAAGACCCTACCACGGTCTGACTGAGGCCAGTGAAGAAAAAGAACTATGAGAAGAGCAAAACAAATATCAGACTTCCACTTTGAATCGGTGGTTCTCAACTTAGAACCTTAATATGATTCTTTTTTATAGTGAAAAATTTCAAGCACACATAAAGGTAGAGAAAATGGTATAACAAATCCCACGTACCCAACACCGATCTTGAACAATTATCACCACCTTGCCCTTCTTGCTTAGATCTTTTTAAAAACAGAAATCGTAAAACCTCACTCTAGAAAGTGTCACTCAGTAGCTGGGGTCTCTGAATCTGCATCTTTTTCGAAGCTCTCCATGCAATTCTGATGAGCGAACTGGTTGGAGCTGCCACATCCCTGCTCTTTGAACTGGGGACTGCACCTGCCTGAAAGAGAAAAGAAGGCTTCCCTGGAGTTGATGGCATGGCATTCCATGACTCACAAGAAGAGATTCAAACCTTCAGAGGTTTAACTGCCAGGGCTCATGCAGGAAAGAATTCATTTCAGGTGATTTGAATGAATACGATGTAAGGAAGGGAAGGGCAGGTTAAGGAAAAGTTAGGGTGATTGATGCATCCTAATAACAATAGGAGGCTATTGCCAGACTCCTAGGGCCATTACCAGCCCTGGGCCAAGAGAGTTGCTAGAATCGACTGAAAACTGGAACCATAGATAAGGGGCTACTTGGCAGAAGCTGTCATTGGAAGTAATTGAGCACAGCTACTTGTAGAGGCATACTACAGAAGCAGAGGGCTCAGGAGTTATATCCTGACCTCTCTTTCCACCCTTCTGTCTTTTAACAGGGCCTCTCAATGGCCAAACTCAACTAGAAACCAGACCGCACACCAAGAGATGTATCTGCAGGGATCAGCCTCCCAGGACACAGAGAAGAGCAGAGAATGCATCTAGGGAGCAGAACAAGATGGGAAATGGGGGCAGAGAATAATCAGCTGGGGAATAAGTCGGTCTTTCCTAACTCTGGAGTGAGAGGAAATGGCTGATGCTTCCTGGAGTCAGTCTGATGCTTCTCAGCTCTACGAGATGCCAAGTCTAAGGGCAGAGAGATTGCCTAATCCTTGATAATATCAGCCCAAACCCTTGTCATGGATGGCATTGAGATTGCTTTGGTGGAACAGATGAATGTACCCCTTTTTTCAAAGTCAAGCTGTACTCCATGGGGGCAAAAGTTCAAGACTGTAATCACTGCCTATTTAAGCTGTCACAGTGGAGAGGCCTGGCTTAATTTTTTTAAGTTAACATTATTTACTGGTCCTGGGGACATTAGTTCTCAGTGAAGTGCTGTTAAAGGCGATTACATCCTCATTGCCATTTATTCTCAATTTACCAACTAAAAGGACAATGTAGGGGTTCTGAGCACAGAAGTTTTATGGAGCCCATTTTCCCCTTGAAATCTTGAACTCTATTATTTACCAGCTGTTTAAAAGCTAGCATTTCAGTTTTCAAGCTACAGTCACATTTATTTTCTGGTTAAAGAGCAAGAGAAGAAAAACAACTCCTCAGGTTGAAGTTAATGTTTTTAACTCCTTCTCCCCAAGAGACATATACATATATGCAGGCTTGCACCTCCAGGCTCTGGAAACATGCTAAGCCATGTAAGTGCATGGAACCAGGCAACTGTAATAAGACTGGAGCATCCACACATGAGGAGGAGCCCACGAAGGAAGGCAAAATTCTGAGCAGTCTCCTTTGAAAGGCTCACTGACCAATTGGGGCATACACAAAAGAAGGAGTGATCAGAGTGACAACAGACATTGAGGGACTCGAATTGTCTCCAAATTTCTGAAGGAATGGGATAACTAATTATATGCTTTCAAAGGGCAGAACTAGAACCAAGCATTACAGAAAAATCCCTTTCACCCCAGGAGGAAGAAGTCGATAACTGATTTATTCACTGCTGCAGTGCCTTGCTCGGTGCTTGACATATAAAGGGCACTCAATGTTTGCCAAATGCAAGGTCATCACAGGCACTGGTCAGTGGCAAAACCTGCCCCTGCAGCTAGAGAGCTACGTGTCACTAAACGGAGTGTCTGGTGATTCAGAATTTGAAGTCCGGTTGAGCCCTTGCAGGGAGCACTGTCGAGAGCATCCCTGTCTGAGACCGTCAATTGAATCTGTTCTGTTTCTGGGGCTGATCAATTCCAAAGCTAATGGTGCTCAAGTGGACTAGAACTTGGTCAGGAGTGGAGGGTAAGGAAGTTATCAGGGCAAGCCCGTCCTCCTTCCTGAGGACAATCAGGAGACAAAGGTAAATCTCAGAAATTCCTCCCATGCTTGGGATAAAGCCAGCTTCTCTGATTAGAAAAATAAAAAGCCAGCGTGAGGGCTCCCTGAGAAAGCATCTGAAGATTTTCACTTGGTGGAAAAGAGGAATCAGGAGTTGAGTCCACCATAGCCGGTGTGGAGGAGTAGGATTTCAAGAGTCAGGACAAAAGGTGTTTCTGCAAGGTGCAGGCACAGGAGGAAGGCCAGGAGTATTATTTAGAAGTTGACCTTTAAGCAGCCAAACAACATCCATCCCTCCAAACTTCGAAAGGTAACAAGCAAGAAAATGAAGCCATCGTTTCAGCACCAGCAATTGTAACGTAAGCCTGTGAGTATCTCCCTCCAACCCACCCACCGCCAAGTGAACACCTTTAAATATCCTTGATTTTGCATACAGTTAATTAAAGAATGTAGTTTGATTGCTCATCTCATCTGTTCTATAGTTGTGAGTCAATGTATGGAATTTACACTCTGGCTTTGATTCATCTCTGAGCATTCAATTTAGCAGGGAAATTTTCCTTCTCTCTTTCGACTTGGGATCCTGGCTCTTTAAATTCTATCCTTATTGCCAGGCTGTTGTCATGGAGAAAAATAACTTTAAGTAGCTCTTTGGAAAGCTTTGAGTTGCTGTTCCTTGCTATTTAAAGATCCCCCAGTAAAACGAAAAGTACACTCTGTTTCCATATAAGGCTCTGCCACTCCAAGGCAAGAGTGTCACTGGGGTTTGGTTCTGTGTGCTTATAGCAGTGTAAGACATGTCCCAAGCCTCTGGGGATCACGTTTGCTAAGCATGTCTACCCAGCTTGGGAAGGCAAAAGAAAATCAGAAATCAGGACTCTGCAATCTGAAATCTTTGGTTGATGGGGATCCAGTGTCATTATGAGCTGAAGCAAATGAGACAAGCCAAATCTTATAATCACCATCTATTCTGCCTCCCACCTGAAGTACTTGCTGTTATGTGGTCTTGGAGTAAATTGCTATAATCCATTTCCCTGCCACCTCCTAGTGAAATATCCAGTATCTCACACTTTCTTCAATTCAATTCACAAGCATTTATTAGACATATAAAATAGGTCCAGTTATTTGCTGGACATTGTGGGGATCCTGAAATACAGAGCAAGCTTCCAATTGAAGTAAGGTTGGAGAGATAAGACAACACAGATGAAACACCACGTGATATAGAATATGTGATTCCCAACTTTGGCTGATGACTGGACTCAACCATGGAGCTATATTACCAGCCCCTTGCATCTGATTGACGCACCCAGAGACTCTAGAAGCAGACCCCAGTATCAGCAAGATTCTGCCCTATGTGGATGACTGAGGTCTGCATGACTTCTAATGAGAACATGGCTCTGATCCTTAATTTTCTTATCTGTAAAATAAAGAAAATGGTCTAGATGGTCCCTGAGTTCTTCTTTCTCAGCACTCTAGGATTTTGCTATTTAAAGTACTAATATGTATGGCACAGATAAAAATCAATGCCAAAAGTCAAAGAAGGCTTCATGAACAACGTGAGACCTGGGAGCAAAAAGAAACTTCAATGGGTGTAGAATGGTTCTAGGTATGGACTTTAGAATCAGATATCCTTAGATTTGACTCTCAGCTCAGCAACATACTGGCTGTATGACCTCAGCCAAGCAGTTTAACCTCACTGGTTACTCATTTCTTATCTATAAAATGGGGGTAATAATATCTGCTTCTTGGGGTTGTTATGAAGACTCAACCAGACAATGAAGATAAAGCACGAAGAATATTCATAATAATCATTGATCATGAATGATAAGTGAACATTTAAATAACTTATTTGTCTTCTTAGTAATCAAGGAAAATATTTTGCCCACTTGAAGGGGGCCTCTTCTGTTTTGTGATCGAAATATTTTGCCTCGTCACATGAAGACATTAGGTTTTAAAGGAATGACTTCAGAGATTGGATCACGTATTCATTCTGCTATTTACTAAATATCTAATATGTAGGAAGCACTTTGCCAGGCAATGAGGCAGTAATTCACAAGAGAGTGAATCAAAAGTGATTCCTGGGCATACTTTCAGACATTTTGCTTCTGTGGTTCTGAGGTAGGGCCCAGGAATCGGATTTTAGCAAAGCTCCAATTGATTCTGAATAATGAGGCGACACTTTTACAAACACTACTGTAGACATACAAAATTAATAAGGCAGTCTTTCCATTTCAAGGAACTTATGATTCTCCATCTCATCTCCATCAGGTTGCTAAATGCATTTTGCTGCTTCTAACTTTCTTCCCTTCTCTCTCCCCCTACTTATTCACCCATTGTCTGTGTACTCTGTACAAGGTACAGTGCTGGTAGATACAAAGATAAGAGAAAAGCCTCTGCCCTTTATAAGTAGGTTTTTATGCAAAGAAATAAAGAGCAGACACTGGGGTCTGCTTGAGAGGGGAGGGTGCAAGGAGGGAGAGGAGCAGGAAAGATAACTATCGGGTACTAGGCTTAATATCTGGGTGAAAAATAAAATGTAGAACAACCCCTATCATGTGACCCTCTGACACAAGTTTACTTATGTACCAAACCTTCACATGTACCCCCGAACCTAAAATAAAAGTTTGAAAAAAGAAGAAAGAAACAAGAAGATACAGAGGAGATAAATAAATAAATAAATAAAAGCATATGTTTATAAAGCTCATAATTATTACCATTTGCATGGTGAGCATAAGCCATCCTCTGACATACATGCATTTTGTATAACAGACCCACGTAGGGAAAGTCCCTTATTCCAATTCAGTAGTCTCTTAGATAAGCATATGAGACTCATTTCAGGAAGCCCATTTGGTGTGGGAGAAAGTGAGGAGAGGATAAAGGAAACATATGCAGATTGCACATGTTTATTTACCCACCACTCTCTCAAGCACTGGGCTAGGTTCTAAGAAGTGTCAAAATTAAAGGTGAGATTATGTTTTTGACGGATTTTAATACTTAGATTGTGTTGGTTAGGATACATTTGAAGGTCAGTAACAGTATGCCAAATTAATAGTGGCAGAAACAATAAAGACATTAAATTAAATGATAGAAGTTATAAGAAGCTGGAGGATGGTCATTTCAGAGCTGGTCTACCTGCTCCATATTGTCAAGATCACTGGCTGACATCTCCAAGAGTCTGTTGGGTTTCCCAGTTTGTTCACAAGATAATTTTGCAGATCCAGACATTAAATCCCTCATAACCTCATACCACATACTGGCTGTATGACCTCAGCCAAGCAATTTAACCTCACTGGTTACTCATTTCTTATCTATAAAATGGGGGTAATAATAATATCTGCTTCTTGGGGTTGTTATGAGGACTCAACCAGACGACAAAGATAAAGCAGGAAGAATACTCATAATAATCATTGATCATGAATGATAAGTGAACATTTAAATAACTTATTTGTCTTCTTAGTAATCAAGGAAAATATTTTGCCCACTTGAAGAGGGCCTTTTCTGTTTTGTGAAGGAAATATTTTGCCTTCACGAAGTCAGGGCAAAGGAAGAGCCACAGCTATTAGAGGGCTTGCACATATGCTTTCCCCTCTGTGTTATAAAGAATATGCCTTTCTCAGAAGATACCAGTATATTTCCCTTATGTTTCATTGGCTAAACCAAGTCATATGTCCCATCCGTAGCTGCAAGGGAATCTGGGAAAGGGAGGGATTGTTAGGTAGTGAGTCAACATTTTTTTTTGTTTGTTTTTGACTAGAGTTGAAATGATCCTAAAATTCTAAGCAAAGATTATTTAATCAACTGCTCAATCACATGAGTGCTTCTGGAACAAACAAAATGAAAGAATACACATGGCATGAGGAAAATATAAAGAGAGAGAGGAAGACAGAGAGAGAGAAGAGAAAGAAGACACCCGTTGTTAGTTGAAAGATGGGAAAAATTTAAATTGGAAGGATGAAGGAACTTTCAAGTAAGGGACTAAGAAAGCAGGACATGGAATTAAAATATCTATAATGACCAGAAACCATAAGTATAGTATCAACAGCAGCAAAGTGACAGTCTTATCAATATTTATATCATCATTAGAATGATCTTATTTTCCATGCTAAATGATCTTAAAGGAGCACTATCATCTATTTGGTGTGTGTGTGTGTGTGTGTGTGTGTGTGTGTGTGATATTTCTCAAGAAGCACTCCAGATTAGACAAAACGCTTGCAAGTTAGTGAGGCTGCAATGCGGAAGGGAGACCAGGCAAATTCCTTCTGTTTGATGCCGACCTTAATAAAGCTTTCTAAGTACCTGTGAGAAGCATACTGAGGAAGGATACTGATGCCAGACACCACTCATCAGCTATTCCAAGCTTCAACGGCACCAAAATGCTGAGTTATGAGGATTTTGCCAGAATCTATTCAAGTGGAAAGTACCCGAAGTAAGGCACAGTGTGCCTTTGAAACTTCCGCTTACATAAGAGAACAGCAAAAGCCTTAGATAAAGGAATGACTTGATCTAATGTTATATCTCTTCCTTAGTTCCAGTTATTCTATTTCTTGCCCTCATGTTTCTTTCCTTTATCTATCTTGTTAACACTCAAAAGTACCTTCTGTATGTGTTTGTTTACCTGACTTTTGTAATCTTTCCCCTTTCTATAAAAACTCTATGTGGGTGTGGTGGCTCATGCCTGTAATCCCAGTACTTTGTGAGGCCAAGCCAGGTGTATCACTTGAGGCCAGGAGTTCCAGACCAGCCTGGACAACATAGCGAAACCTCGTCTCTACTAAAAATACAAAAATTAACCTGGCACGGTGGCTGCGCCTGTTATCCCAGCTATTAGGGAGGCTGAGGCATGAGGATTGCTTGAGCCGGGGAGGCAGAGGTTGCAGTGAGCTGAGATTGCACCACTGCACTCCAGCCTGGGTGATGGAGTGAGACTGTCTCAAAAAGAAACAAACAACAACAAAAAAATACTCTATGAGAACAGATATCATATTGTTGTTCCCATTTTATCTTCAGTCCTTGTCACAGGACCTGTAGACTCCCAATATTTATGAAATGAACGCATGAGTGAATAAATGCTCCTATCTGTTAATAATTTCCCATACACAGCTACTTGAAATCTACAAAGCTGTCCAGCACCAACTGTTATTCTAACAGGCCCATGCTATGTATCACTACAGAAATAATGTTGGATGCAGAACGTGTTCAGCAAATAAAACTCATCAAACCAAATCTCACCAGGCGACGAATAAAAGAAACATTAATACCTACATAATCAAGCCTGTGGGTTGTCTTACTTTAAAGTACATGGATACGTTATCAGCTGTCACCCCCTAGTGGTAGAGAATATAATTATCAGGGCTCCTTGTTTTGGTCAGAGGAAGGAAAGAAGCAGCCAGGGACTGTTGCAGAAAAGTTCATTTGCTACCAATCTCACAACCTTTAAGTTTCATATACTACTCACACACACACACATGCATATGAATTTAGAAGGAAAAAAGTTTATGAGTTACACCTTATCCTGATGATTTGGCTGTTTGCTAACTGACTGGAAAACATAACATGAGATGTAAATAACTTGCTAAAAACTCCCTTTAAACTTTGTCTGCTTCCGTCATTACAATTGCTTATGAAATCCCTTCCTGAGAAAGAATTAAAATAGCTATTTATTCGCAAAGCGTCTTAGAGAAGAATATTGATTTCCTATTTAAAATTTGACATTTACTCTATGACGTGCATAGAATTTCCAGAAAGCAAGGAAACCATGACGAAGTTACCCTAAAGCTTGATATAGATCAACTTTTTTAGATAAATTTCAGAAAACTACATGTTTTTTAAAGACAAAAAAAAAAAACAGTTAAATTCAGCCAAACTGCTACTTACAAATAATTAGTCGAAAAACAGCCAGTTGCTTAACTGAATTCAACCACATTTCCCTGCCTCCACCCAATCCTATTTTCCAAAACACCCACAGACACATATATTTGTATCTATGGGTATAGATTGTGGAAGACGTTAAAATAAACCATCCAAAATGATCTCTGATTCTGAAATCACTGGAAACAGAGAATACATTTCTCATACATACATTTAAATGTGATATTTGACTCTCCCTCTTAGCTAGAGAGAGTTTATGTTGAGTTGTTAAGAAAGTTTATAGTCAGAAGTCCTTCTGCTTATAGGTCTTGTTTGAAAGGCTTGGTATGTGTGTACCAGCAACATTTTCTGGAGCAATCCTTATTTACCGTGCATTGAGCTAGGCATTTAACCCTCCTAACCAACCTATGAAATAAACAGTACTATCTGTTTATAAATGAGGCTGCTCAGATGTATTGAATTCCTGGCACAAGTTTACCAGCTAAGAGACTAGATCTTACTAGATCCCAACTGGTTATCCTTCCATCATTGGCTTTTTCAGTTCATTGGCTCTGCTCAACAAGAAACAGGAACTTAGTAAGTGTAATGACATTGGTCATGAAGGGTGCTGGCAAGATTCAAAAGGCTTCAGGAAATACTTATTTCTTACTGAATGAATATTTCTTGGTGAAAATCCTCCTGCCTTAAAGAAATAGTGAACCTAATTGACAACTAAGGCTTTGTAAGGCATCATAATTATCCTTTTTAGCATTATATTTTTATGTGCTATTATAGAAAATCTGAATATGTTCTATAATTTTCTTGTGGAACTAAATCTCAATTATTATTTATTTTTTGCCAGTGGCTTTTTTTCTCCTAAATATAAAGAATGGTTCCCTGTGCCTTCTTTTAACTTCCCCAAAATAATCACTTCGTTTAATTAAGGGTTTTAGTTACTTTAGTACCAGTTAACCAACTTTTTACCTATTTCATTTGTATGACTGTTGGGATTAACAGCCAAATAGCTACTTTTCCATCCAGACTTCTGCCAATGCCTAAATTCTCCCATAACAAGAAAATAAATTCGTTTATTTTAAAAACCAGTCTGTTCCTCATAGGCAAAGTGGATAACATAGACTTTTAATATCATCTGACAAGGACTATGGAAAAATGGCTTGTTCCTGATCAAGGGAGATCTACAATGCCTTGATCTTCAGAAATGAAAAATCATTGTATGGATGAAGAGGTTAAAACAGCTTAAGTCCTTTATCCTCCCTGGACTTTCTTAAGTCTGTCAGCCAATCATTCTTTAAGTCTGTTTCTCTGTTTAGTCTCCATCATATCCCTTTCCACCCTGAACTTTCCTATCTCTCTAGAAGAAAGTTCCCATGGTCTGGAAAATTGCTTGCTTGCCTGGTGGGATTGCCAGTCACAAGCTAATTATAGCATCTTCTGTAATACATCAGATGGTGGTAGCTCCTTTATACATATGTAAGTGAACCTCACAAAGACGTTCAGACCAGTGCATCAGTAAGGCTGAATAAGAAAGAAAAGTAACAGTCTTAAAGTATAAAATAAAAACAAGTACCAATTAAGTAAAAATTTTGATGAGTCTCAGACATTAAATCCTACCTTCCAAGCATTAAGGAAAAAGGACAAAATACCACAGAACTTTTAGAATGCGTAGCCTTGTTTGGCACCAATGCTGAAAAATCATTTTTTATAAAACGAATCTTTTGTTAGATATTTCAGATAATGCCACCAAATTTGAGTATGCTATTTATCCACTTTGCCTATGGGAAACAGACTGATTTTTAAAAGAAATGAGTTTGTTTTCTTGTTATGAAAGAATTTAGGCATTGCCAGAAGTCTGGATGGAAATGTAGCTGTAAATATCCATGATAAAAATAATGTTTATGGTAGCTAACAGAGTGGATGAGAATTGGGACTGAGTTTTTATTTCTGATGATCAAGCCAGTATAGACCTCCTTTGATCGGGAATAAGACATTTTTCCATAGTCTTTGTCAGATGATATTAAAAGTCTATGGTATCTCGCTATTATTGGCCCATTGTTAACCTTTACTCTCTTGAAAATGGGCTGCTAACATTCTGCAGCATTTAGGGTGGACAGCCTTGCACTATTCCACATCTCTAACCTTCTTCATCGCTGAAATCATAGCTAGTGCTGAATACAAAAGGACTCAGATAAATATATCTTGGGCATGTGTGAGGCAAAAAATAAAGCCTTCTTCTTGGGAGTATCATTCAGAAGGTTAAGTTATCAGAAAGAAATTTACCACCAAACGCTAGACCTGGGCGCTGGTCTAGCCATTTCCTTGGTAAGTCCTTTATCTTCCCGGGACCTCAATTATTTCGCCCACCAATGCAGAGACACATGCTCATCTGTGAGTGAAGAAGGTCATGTCTAAATAGTCCTTCCCCAATCTCCTCAGCAAGACACATAGACTAAGATCTTTCTTAAGTCTGTCAGCCAGTCATTCTTTAAGTGTGTTTCTCTGTTTAGTCTCCATCACGTCCCTTTCCACCCTCTGAAATGGTCTTATTTACTTGTGGGATTTTATTGTCTATCTCTGCTTCTAGAATTCAAGCTCCATGCATTGAGGAACCTATCTTGTTCACTGCTGTATCCAGAGGGTCTGAAACAGTGTCTGATGCATGAGAGGATTCAAGAAGTAATATTGACTACATGAATAGATAAGTTTCCTCAATAAATAATGCTGAATACTAAAAGAAGGAATGTATGATTGATGGGTTTTCACTCTTCTGGAATAAAGTTATTCTAATGTCCCTTATTAGCAGATGATTTTGTAAGAGACATTAAAACAGCTTAAGGAGGCTGCCCAGAGCTTGTCCTCTGCACGACAACATGAATTTTGTTCTGATTTCCAGTATACTTCCTTGCATAGGGGAGGAATGTTCTATTTCACTGTCCTTCTGAGGCAGGCTCTGCTACTTCAAGTGGGACCAGTTTGGGGCAGTCTTCTGAGTAGGTCATTGTCTGCTTTCAGTGCTTTTCCTGCTAGTCTCAGTCCCACTGACTTCTAATTATATTAATATGCCAGAGAGAAAATGCAAGAGGGCTCTTGGGCTATTTAAGTTCTAGGATGAATGAATTGTTCACGCCCATCCTAAGAGGAGGTGTTAATTTAGAGCAGGCACAGCACACAGCCCTTGAGCACCTGAAGTTAAGTATACCCACAAAGCTTCAGAAGCATTGTGATTGAGTTCTGCATTAGCCCCACCAACACCTCCCCACCCATAAGTTGATTTGTTTTTCATTTGATTCTTGCTTCTCCAATTTACAGGGAGGAAAAAATAAGGTTTGGTGTGTTGAAGCATCATTGAGCAATCTTAGACCTGAAAGATATCTTACCAATTATCTAATTCAATGTTTCCCAAACTTGTCTGAACAAAAAAATCACCCAAGGTGCTGGTTAAAATATCATATCAATTCTCAGGCCTCACCCTGCTGATTCGGATTCAACAGGTTTGGGTGAGGCCAAGTGCATTCGTATTTTTTTTAACAAGTGTCCCCAGGTGATCCTTGTGTTCAAGCAGGTTTAGGAAACACCAATCTAACACTATATTTTCTTTCACCAGCGGAAGAAACCGAGGCTGGGAAAGGCCTGAAAGTACATATGGTCACACAGCTCACTAAGAATCTTCAGTTCCTGGACCTGGATTCTTTCCCTTGTACCAGCCTGCCTCCACTAAATCTCCAGCCCACTAAAAAACTATAAAAATACACACAAGGAAACTAAGCACCCCAAAATGCCTTAACTTCCTCTGTATTTCCAATGAAAATGTTAGCTGACTTATTTCAATATTTCCTTGTTATGAAAACTTTTTTTTAAACTCCACTCGTAATGTGTGTTTGGCCTGGATTGCTGTTCAGACTTTAAAGGCAAGCTCTGCAGATGTCATCTCAGGATGCTCTCTGGACCTGACTTGTAGTTCTGTGGAGCTGGCCTTCCACTTCTTACATTCAAATCTGGATCGTCATCAAGTATCACTTGGTTTATCTGGTGAGTAAAGAATCAGCGAGGTAGGTGTTCAGAGCAGCTTTTTCATCATCAGGAACTAAAAGCAATTACTAATCTGTTTTCATTAATGCAGTCCATCTGTGCATGAGCAATTTATGTGGTTTTTCCTAAGAAGGACATCATATTCTCCGTATATTTAAATGCTTAATACTTGCAATCAGAGAGACAGAAATATCCAGCCAGCCCCAATTCTTATAAAACAGAGCTGAAAGCAGGTGATTCAGCTGACTTTAGATGACTCAGCCCGCCTTGATGCCCAAAGTTGGTGAGTCATTTGTCTACTGTCTGAGAGGATTCATTTCAGGAACCCAAATTTCAGGGGCCTCCAAAAGCTCATTAAACTGTTTAGTAACTCTTTAGTTCTATTGGAGTTATCGTAGCCTTTCCTTCACCCTCAGTTCGTATTCACGTTCAAACTAATCCAAGTCAAACTTCCTATCAAGCATTAGGTTCTACAAGGATCAGTCCACAATCGAGGATAAATGTATCATTCCTTTTGGTTTGATTTTCCCGGTAATCTGGTTTTTTAGGGAAACCCCAAAGTATGGAGTGATTTTGCTGTGGACAGATCCTTAAGTTTGTTAAACTTATGATGAACAAAAAGTGAGGAGGAGTTAATGTCTAATTTGGGTTTACTGGAAAAGATCTCAATGTAAATTTTAGGGCTCATAGGAGAATAGTCTGGGGACTGAAACATTTTCATATTATTTGAGATAAAGAAGTGGTCGCCTATTCTGATTTTTATCAATCTTACTGATGTACTTGGAAATCTCTAAGGCCCTGACACTTATCGTAATTGGCTCTTGCAAAATTGCCCATCTTCTGTCATTGTAATGATGGTAATAGTTGCTATAATTTGTTGTGCATTTACATTTTACCCAACATTAGGCTAAACATTAGGAAAATATGGAGGTATTAATATACTTACAATGGTCTTAAAAGTCAATGGTCTTTTAAAAGATTTCAAGATATTAATTGTTTAAGTAAGGGGCTGAGAAAAAGAACCCAGGAAATGTCAATGGTCAATCCATCTGTGCTAGGTTTGTAAATACTAAGGTACCCATTTCAATAAAATTCTTTCTGGAAATCAGACTCCAAGACAGAAAACCAGAAGTCACTCAAACTATAGGAGCAGCCCCGACCTGCTGTCATTCCTAAGATTGCTTCCTGCTATGGAAAATTTTCAGGGTTGAATTAATGAAATATTGGCTCAAATGACTTCTGGAGCACATGAGTAAAATGTCTGGGACCAAATGATGGAGACAATATGGGAAATATGAAAACTGCTCTCCTAAAATATCTTCTTTGCCCCTCAGTTCCTAGCAATGCTAATCTGGACAAAGGCTGGACTCCTCGCCTGCACAGCCCATGTTCACTGGGCCACAACTACAGGTTTAACCTGCATTCACTCATGAACAATACTGCTAGAAGTCCCAAGTGACAGACAAATCACAGTAAACCAGACTAAAAAATAACTTAAACGTCTTCCAACACTTTATTTTTACAGATGTGAAAGCTGAGATTCCAAGATGTGATTTGCCCATGATCACAGTATGTTTTTGTTACCAACTATATGTTACCTCTGCTCTTTCATTCTTCCTTCAATATCAAATCCTGTCTTTGTCAGTTTTAGATCTCAGTATCATTATTGAAGTTTCTGTTTGCATTGGGTACTTAAAAAAAAGAAGCAAATGACCAGCAACAACAAAAAAAGTGCAATTTAAACCTCTCTCATTAAAATGGCAGACTGGAAAACTTATCAGATAGTTCTTTTTAGGAAATTCTTCTTAAAATAATACCCATTCTTATCCCATTCTTATATCCAAAAGCTTATCCTCTGTTTTGCTCTGTCCTTATCATTGAATGATTGTTTTGTTGCACAAATCCTTTGGCCTAGAGACTCATCATAATTTTCACTCCCATAAATATACTGAGATCTGTATCGTGGCTTTGGTTGGAACCACCAAAAATAGGGTAGATCCATCAGTAGGAGAATGGTCAAAAAATATGCATTAGAGACATGAATAGGCTATGTTGCTGTTAAAAAAAAAATAAGGGGAATGATCTCTACTTATTGATATAAACACATTTTCAGGATATGATGTAAAGTGAAACAAGAAGAGGATGCATGTATGTAGGATGGCTCCGTGTGAGTTTGTTAAGTATGTGTATATATATACACACACACACACGTATCTTTGTTTCTGCATAAACAATTCTGGAAGGACACTCAAGAGAAGTGGTGTTTTTACTATTAACATTATTACTAGATAAGACTTTCTTAAGTAGTAAGAAAGAGCAAGGGGGAGAAAGCCACCGTGTTCCTCTACTTCTAGGGCTGTTGGCCAAAATTAATAGATTTGGCCTATTTGTAAAAGGAAGTCAGTCCTCCCAGGCATTGCTGCTGAAACTACAACCAGGGAAATGTGATAGAGACAGATGGTGAAGCATTTGACTTTTACCAACTGCTTCGGTTTTCCCCTTTGGCTAAACACATTAAGAGCCATTTAAAAGAGAAACACTATAATTATACCCTGCATGACAGATAAAAACAGCCACGAAATGATAGTATTAGATTCTTTATCCTTATTACCACCTCCTTGAAGATGGGTGTGACAGCCAGTCATTCAGGAATACACCTAAAGACACACCTTATCTGGCATATCACCTCTTGTTTGTCAGATACCTTATGCTTAGTGTTACAGCAGAAAGAAAAATAACCAAAGAAATTCCTCCCAGCAAGCTATCCAGGTTAGCTAAGCATTTGCATAGGCCGGAAACATAGCTAATGTCTCTTTCATCTCTTGTTCCTTCCTGTTTTGGCAGCTTGCATTTTGATAATGGGTGAGGGATGATTGTTTATAAAAGTTGTCACCAAAATACCATTTCCTGTTTTCTCCAGGGTTGGAGTTTTATGGCAGATAAAGTGTAAGTTTAAAACCTCACATTCCATTCCATTTTTACTATGTTATTAAACTTCAAATAAGGAAGGTTTTCACCCTCCCCTTCTTTTTAGGAAGATGTGAATCTCATAGAAATTCAATCTGATAAAAACCTTTTCCCAAAGTACTTTTAGGTCTATAAAATAAGAACCTTTAAAAAATCTCTTTACTGTTTGATCCAACAACTTTGCATCTGTAATTACATCCTAAGCAAATAATCAAAGGATGTTCTTCAAATTCTTATTATTATAGTGGAATCCTGCTTATGTTAAATTATTAGTTAGATCAATTATAGTACATTCATGTGAGAGACCAGTACAATGTTATTAACTATATTAATGACAAGATTCATATAAAACCTGCATATAGAATATCATTCTAATTTTATTATTTATATGTTAACTGTCACTGTTTCTGGTATTTGGGATAATTTTATGCTAGGACTGAACCTGAGTAAGCTTCTGTGGTGAGTACCGCTAATGCAAGAACATCTGAACTCTAACATTTCACTATTTTCAGTTGTGACTCCTAGTGGTAGGCAAAACGTCTAGCTTCAGTCTGTCGTCGTTTTTTATGGGCAAAAGAGAGATGATAACCCAATCCCTATCAGGAGGAAAAAAGCTAATTTCTCTCCTTGTTAAATAATAAGTTTCTATTACTGAAATTGCCCAAGAAGTTAGAATAATTGATGTTTGGTGGTACTATGTTCCCAATAAATTGAACTGTGGAAAACTAAGATAAGTAAGGACATCCATCCCCAACAACAATAAACACACACACACACACACACACACACACACACACCCCAAAGCTCTCAATAGTGGCAGACGCAGTAAATATACTCCTCTTGCCCTCAATCCCATTTGACAGTTAAGCACATTTATTCATCTTCCAGTCTACGTTCAAGGTCAAAATCTAGTTCTGCTTAGAGTTGGGAGCAGTTGACCGATTAAGCATTGTGTAAAGGTCTTTGCAATTCTGAAGGAAGTTTATTGCAAACAACGTCTTTAAAGGGCAGCTATGCTTATAATAATTCTGGGTTTTAATATAACAAAAACCACTTTGAGATCCTCAAGACCAGAAACAGCAATCAGTGATTATGTAGTCAACACCAACAATATGTGAAACAGGACATCTCTGAGAGGTCAAGGCTGAGATTGGAACATACACTATTAGACATGCATATGATGCAACAATGACAACCATTCCCACCTTTTTCTCTATGCAACTGTGGTTTAAATGGAGGCTGAGAAGCTTCCTTGGAGAACTAAAACCCTGTCCATAACTAAGGTTGGCACACATTGGCTCATCTGGTTGGAGAGAGAAGCTGAAGGCACAGGGAGATGAAGAACTCAGAGGTATGCTAGAGCCAGCTCCCATCAGCCAGAGAGTGCCTACTGCATGCCTCTCATCCCAAATCTGTTCAGTGACTGCACACTGATAGCCTGAAATTGACCATAGTGTAAGTATTTATCCCAAGAAAAGCAATAAATGCTATAAATGAGGCTACCACCCCCATACTTCTCCTCTCTCCCAAGCCAGCTGTTAAACATTTACTAGCATACCACTGGGAAAGCCCCTGAAAGAGAACACATCTAGGGAAGGAGGATTCTAGAGTGACAAGTCACATTCAGTGCCATGTGAGAATGTTCTCAGTGTGGGGCTGTTACTTGAATGAGTTCCACCCCACCAACCCTGGATGTCACAGTGTGCCCCAGGAGGAGCTCCTCTGTGCACCTGTATTAGCCCATTCTCATGCTGCTCTAGAGAACTGCCTGAGACTGGGTCATTTTTAAAGAAAAGAGGTTTAATTGACTCACAGTTCCACATAGCTGGGGAGGCCTAGGGAACTTACAATCATGGTGGAAGGGGAAGCAAACACATCCTTCTTCACATGGCAGCAGGAAGAAGAATGACAGCCAAGTGAAGGGGGAAGCCCCATATAAAACCATCAGATCTTGTGAGAGCTCATTCACTATCATGAGAATAGCATGGGGGAAAATGGCCCCCATGATTCAATTTCATCCCACCAGGTCCCTCCCACATGTTGAGATTATGAGAACTACAATTGAAGATGAGATTTGGGTGGAGACACAACCAAACCATATCAAGGCCTCTCTAATGTTGGACTAGAAAGACAGGGCATGAGGTCCAGCATGTGTTTTGAATACACATCAACATCCCAGAAGTCTTTTAAAAATCTAATATTTCCAACTTCACGATAGTACTCTAAGGTAAATATCATAATATTTGTGTCCTGACAAGCAGGGAATTAATCACATAGGATCAACAGCATAGCAAGCAAGGTGAAAAATGATATAAAAACAGGTTTTCTAACTAAACCTGTGGTTGAGGCTACAAAGCGCCTATGCCACTCTTGGTTTTCCATCATATTGGCTTCTTTGATGTTCAGATAAAGTGAATATGGAATTTCCCTCTGTGTTCAAGTTTCCCATGGCTAATTTCTTGGCAACTCAGAAGACTTCTACAAAGAGCCAAGCAGTTGTGATCGATAGCACCGGATCAACAGAAACAAAGAAGATCCCCCGTGCAGGAGTTGCCTTCTAGCACCTACAAGTGCATTAACACAGAGGGATGATGACAATTTCCCTCCTCATTTCATAGACCCAAGACGCTAGCAACATGAGGGGTGATTAGCAGGCCAGCATTCCTCTGGGATAACACCGTGAAGCAATGCAGGTACATGGAGTACCAAGTAGATGTAAAAGAGAAATAACCAAGTGTTAAGGGGTGTGCTTGGCAAAAGATTGTCTTTCTAGAACAACATATGGAGTATACTATATTGTTTATACTTTTCCTTTTCTGTGTACAGTTACACATGCCTAAAAAGCAGAGATACATTCCAAGAAATGCATCGTAAGGTGACTTGGTTGTTGTGCGAACAAAACAGAGCATACTCATGCACACTTAGATGGAATAGTCTGCTACATGCCTAGGATATGTGGTATAGCCTAGTGCTCCTATGCTGCAAACCTGTACAGCATGTTACTGTACTGGATACTGTAGGTGATTGTAACACAATGCTAAGTATTTGTTGTCTAAACATACAAAATGTGCAGTAAAAATATGATATTATAATCTTATGGGATCACCATCACAGATGAGGTCCATTGTTGACCAAAATGTCATCATGTGCCATGTTATTGTAGAAGGAGTACACTCTAAAATAATGATAAATGGTATAAAAAATAAACCAGTAACATAGTCATTTATTCATCATCACCACAAACATGTGAGCAATGTGTTGCGCTAAGACATTAGGACACCTACAACTTCACTAAGCAACAGAAGCTTTTATGCTCCATTATAACCTTACGGGACCATTGTCATATATGTAGTCCATCATTGACTGAAAGGTTTTTATGTGGCACATGACTGTTATTATGATGTTTTGACATCTTACAAACCTTGCCGGTTGGAGAGAAGACCATCCTCCAACCTCTGGGCTAGCCAATTCTTAGAGTTGGCAACGTGCTCTCAATGGATTGCTCACCTTTGATGTGCAAATTAATCATCTAGAGCCACACTTCTCTCTGGCCAATACATCCCAGAAGGTGACATTCCTCTACCTTAATCATCGCAGGGCCAGGTATCAAGCAACTAAGGATCATCCCAATAGCTTAGAGCCCTATGAATGATTCAAACTAGCCAATCCTAAACTGTTTGCCCGGCCCAGCCTTGCCTTTCCCGCAGAAATCCCAGCAAAAGCTCTAGCCTTGGGTTCTCTTGCTCCTGTCTTCTACCTCTTGACCAGAACCTGGTGTTCCTCACATGGCCTTGAATGATGTGGCATGCCTCCTATTTTTAGGACCTGTGAGTATAATAAACTTTGTTTCCAGAGCGTTTCCTGTAGCTGTGCCATCACATAAGAGAATACAGAACAACTAGAAAGGAATAAAGCTCTGGGAATATTTAGGATTCTGAAACTTGGGCGGTGCCTATCTAGCAGGGGAGCCCGTAAGAAGGTTTGACCAGATCATGGAAAACCTAGACAACTAAGGTGAAGAACAGACCACAGAGGCTTCAGGACAGGGAAGTGGCAGGTGCAGAGCTGTGATTCAGATTAGTTTCAGCTATGTTTCAGATTAGCATGGCACTGATCAAGGCTGGAGGTAGGGGAACCAAAGAAGTTATTTCAGTCATCCGGATGAGTCAAGCAAAAGGAAGAAAGAGGAGTGAAGGATTAGAAAGACAGTGACATCATCAATCTAGTAGGCGAACCACACAATCAGGTGTGGGGACAAAGATGAAGAGTTTGGTTCTGGAGTTCTAAAATTAAGACTGCTAGTATAGGCTTTAACATATAGGGAGGGAATAAAACATTTTGACTGACTATTGACAAGCTTGTCAATCATTACTGAGTCAAAATGGTTGTTTGGACTTGCGTTTCTTTAATTACGACAATCTTGAGCACCTTATTACTTATTCATTTATTCATTCAACAAATATTTATCGAATTCCTACTATGTGCCAGGTATGATGAGTCTAAGTGTAAAGGCTATAGCAGTCAGTACCACATTCCCTGCCTTCATAGACCTTACCTTCTAATGGCAATAAATGAACAATAATCAGATAAATAAGAAAATATATAGTACCTTTAATGGTGATGCATGCTATGAAGAAAAGAAAAGCAAGGAAAGGAAATGGGGAATGCTGAGTGTGCAGTGTCAAGTAGGGAAGGCCTCCTGAGAAAGTGACATTGACCCAAAGGCTTCACAGGTCAGCCTGAGAGCCAAAAGGAAATCTGGGGAAGGGATAGTTTAGCCAGAGGGAACAGTAAGCACACAGGCCCTTGGCTGGACCATATCTGGCCCCCTCTTTTCAAGTGATTATTGAGAATCTGTAGTTGTTACTCTGTGAACTGTTTGTTCTTATGCACATTTGCTTTTAGCTTGCCTGTCATTTCTTATTGATTAGGAGTCCTAAACATGTTAAAGAAATTAGCCCTTGCCTAGCATATATATTACAAATGTTTTTCTCAGCTTACCATTGTGTTTTTATTATGTTTATATGGAGATAGTGCATTTTTATATATGTCATATATAGAAATATAATTGCTATACAGAAGCATTACATTTTAGGTAATAACATTTATCAACCCCTTCTTTATGGCTTCTAGACTTGTATCTTATGTAGGAAGGTTATCTACACTCCACGAATAAGAAAAATTCATCCCTTTTTTTCTTCTTTTAATTTTATGGACTTAAAAGTAACATTGAGAATGTTAATACGTCTGGAGTTTATTTTGGTGTCATCAACAAAGTAGGTTTATTGTTTGAAAAACAAGGGACTCTTGAAATGAAAAACTTCCAAAACCCAAAAGGATGGGTTTCTAAAGGTGACAGAGCAGGCAGGTTGAGTGGAAATAGACTGCGAAAGACCCCGCTGAAGCCTGCATTCTCGGATGCCACCAGCCATTCTCTAGTCTCATTTCCCAAAGTGCTTCTGCGGTGCTCTGGTTCTACAACATGATTACAGGTATCCAACAAAAATGTTTTCCCTGTTAAAATAAGTTTCAGAAACCTGGGATAGCTGTGTTGTAACTATAGGACAATTGAGATTCTTTAATACTTCAATGTCATTGTAAGTCTCCAACTGAGGCTCTGCAGGCCATGGAGCATTTGTCTCATAAACCATCTTGGCTACCAGCATTCTTTATTTGGAGCAGTAGTTCCCAGACTTGGTTACATCAGAAATATCTAGAGAGATTTTTCTAACACAGACTGTTGAATCCCATTCCTGATCAATGAAATCCAAATCAGTGAAGACAGCATGCAAGAATGTTTAAAACTCTCATTGACAGGTGTTTTGTAATCAGTGGTCCAGAACAGTCTCTATTTAAAAAGTTTCCACTAGAGAACCAGGCCCACAAAAAATTATCAAATGACTATTTTCTCAATTATCCAAAGGATGAGACATAGCTAATATCTCTCTAGTTGCATAGGAGGGAAGTTAATTCGTTGCATATAATAGATTCCTGAGGGCATCATGCTTCAGTTCTCTCCTAACACCCTGGGTGAGAACAGCTGGATATGGCGCTGCAAAGAAAGGTATACTTTCTTGTACCTTACCACTTCTTCATCTCATATCACTACAAAAAGGATATTAAGTGTTTAATTTGATAGCAAGGGTAAGTAATGAGATCAAAATCAAACTAAGCTTCATTGGACAAGAATACTCATGGGCTTCTCAAATTAATAGAATTCTCAGAAATGTGTACTGATCAATTATTTTTTGTTCTTCCTGCAGATAATATTTGCTACGGTCTGTTATAAAAGCTCATTAATAACACAGTCATTTCTAATAAGATCTAATATTTTTCTTTATTCTAACCTCACGCCCTTATCTTGTTTACAATTCTCTCTTTCCATCAGTGACTCAAAAGAAGGTATAATATACTTCAGAATCCATGAACTTCATTGCATTTTGCAAAACTATGTACATTGTTTTGAAAATAAGAATAATTTTAATAATCTGAATAACCTAATATGTAATCATAGTGCCAAATATCATGCTTATTATTATAATTATTTCTCTCTCTAACTCAATTCATTTGTAAGCTCAAAGCATGCATTTTATTATGTCCTAATTGGATTCAGAGAGCTGTGATCCCCTTGTAACCCTAATCCCTATTATAAAATGGAAAAATCATCATTAAATTTGATTTACATGCTCTCTTTGGGTAGTGTCACCTACATTACCCTTATGGCAAGGATTTTCTATTAAAATCTCTTTTTGAACTAAGAATTCTATTCATTTAAAATATCCAAGATGAGCACATCTTACATCCTAGAGTTAGTATAAAAATTTAACACTTTCCTTCCTGGCTATCAAAACTATTATTCTGACAAAACTGGAATGATTGAAAGCACCCAAATCATTCCTGGTTGTCAGCACTAATATTCTGTCAAAGTCTGAATTGCTGAAATTCCCAAGGTAGATTCTGAAAAGCATTAATCCTGTGAAATGCTCTATGAAGTAGCAGTCTTAGAGTCAAATAAGCTTAAGAAATGCTGAAATTCAAAACGTATCTTAGTATACCAACTCCTTCAGAACTGAAGTTTGAGAAATGCTGAAATTTAAAATGTATCTTAGTATACTAACTCCTTTAGAACTCCTGAAGTTTTATTTTATTTAGTTTCTATTTAAAATGTTGTATAGACCAGGAATTCTTTTCAAGTATCTTATTTAGTGACATGCTAGAGAACACAGCTTGGAAATTGATAAATTAGACTAACATTTATGGAGTATCTATTATATATGTTATTTCCCACAATAAATTCATTTAATATTATAGTAAGTCTCCCTCTAGTTGCTGCCAACACATTGTGTGAAACCATCCATGAAAGAAGCCTAAATATTTCCTTCCTCAGACAACTCATTAGGGATATTCCTTAGGAGACCAGAGGTATGAGTTGGGAACAACATGGCAAAACAGCAGGAATTGGTGCCAAGGGAGTCTGTGCCAGGTACTCACACAACTTAGTTTCGTCTTCAAGATCAACTTCATTTCAATCTCATATATAGTTTTCTTTTCTTGTGATCATGGAGTACTCTATGAACACCCAATTGTAAGGTTTGGTGGGTGAGACAATGCCTAACTTATGATGGGCTACTTAGGTTGTATGGCATTAGAGGTTTTCAGGCATTCAGTCTCTACTAGGGCCCAGTGGAGAGTTAAGAACTATTTCCAAACTGAAGAAATGATCATTTTCAGAAGAGAGCATGGCCACCCTTTAAAATCCTAGGCATCTGCACTGTGTTTCTCCTACTGGGGTTTCTCACAGCTCCATATGTACAGCACCTCTAGCCGCCATAGACATGTTGAACATCACTGAGTCTGCTGGGTCATTAGGCCTAAATAGTAGAGGAGTTTTCACAGCAGTCCAGACCAGCTGCAGTGCCTCCTTTAGTCTAGGTCCATTCAAAACAGGCAAATTTACAGGTTATCATCTGGCAAATGAGTCAGAGCAGTACACTCAACTGTGGGGGTATGTTGTCTTTAAGAAGCAAAAAAGTCCACAAAATATTGTGCCTTCTTAATGATGATGGTGTGAGGTATAGCAATTTATATTCTTTTTCTTATCAGATATCACATTTCCCAGTCTACCCAACCCTAGAAGTTTCATCAAGATGAACAAGATGACATGCCATGAATTTTTGTGGGGTGTTTCTCCCACCTCTGGCATGCATGTATGTTATCAAGGCATCTAAAATATTAGTTCCTTCCTACTCACATAGCCCATTCAGCATGAGTCATCCATATAATGGACCACCATGCTGCCCTGTAGAATGGTGAGACTAGGTTTCTGTGGACTAGATTATTGCTGAAAACCAGAATACTAACATAACTCTGAACAAAGACAATGAAGGTATATGGTTGTACATTGCAAATAAAAGCAAACTGCTGGCCTGGCGCAGTGGCTCACGCCTTTAATCCCAGCACTTTGGGAGGCCAAAGCAGGTGGATCACGAGGTCAGGAGTTCAAAACCAGCCTGGCCAACATAGTGAAACCCTGTCTTTACTAAAAAAAATACAAAAATTAGCTGGGTATGGTGGCACACATCTGTAGTCCCAGCTACTTGGGAGGCTGAGGCAGAAGAATTGCTTGAACCCAAGAAACAGAGGTTGCAGTGAGCTGAGATGGTGCCACTGCACTCCAGCCTGGGTGACAGAGCAAGACACTGTTTCAAAAAACAACAACAAAAAAAAGCAAACTGTTTCTGATATTTTTTTGCTATTCAGAATACAGGGGTAAAACATTATCCAAATCAATAGCTGAGTACCAGCTGTTGATCCAGCAAGGAGTTCACCTCGGTAACATCTATAGTTGTAGTCTACTGTCATTATTCCAGATTCATCCATATTCCACATAGACCAAACAGATGAGCTAATGTTGACCTGAAAGAAATCAATAGCTCTGCAGTTTTCAAGATTTTGATGGTGGCACTGATCTTTGCAATTACCTCAGGGATGTAGTATTAATTATTGTTTACTATTTGGAGAAAGAAACCCCAAGGACTTCTTGAATATCTCTATCATTAAAGCCTTTACTTCAATAGTGAGTATGCCAATGTGGAGAGGCCGTCAGTACATAATTAAATCTATTTCAACCATGCTTTCAGGGATTAGCACAGTGTGGTTTTGTAGACTTCCTGGCTTTTTGTGACATGGACTCAGGTTAACATTTCATTTAACACCCAAATTCCAAAGCCCACCTCTAACTAATGGAGTATGGAGGCATTTAGGGTCCTGAGGAATTTGCATCAGCTCAAGGTTGGTGAGAAGTAAATCCTAAAAGGACTGGGTATTTTACTTTATCAACTGTGCATTCACCCTTGTAAATGGCCACAGATTCTTTTGGTAAAGGCCAGGTAACAGATTTGCAGCACATAATCGTGCCAGTGTTGTACAATCTTTCATCAGGTTGACCAGACTCTCCTACATTTGTAAGACCTGTTCAACTTGTGAACTAGCTCAGTTCAGAAAATTGGTGATGACAACATGATTGTTGATGACTCAGGTCTCTGTTATCAAACAAAATGGCTACCTATTTATTTCATTTAGAGACATTATTACCGATTAGGTGCCACCCAAGATGTCTATGGGTAAAACCAGTGTGATTACTGCTCTGGTCTTGTCATCCGTTACAGTGACCACGCCTACTTTGTCTCTGGAAGTTAAGTGTTTCCATTTCTCTGCTACCACTTCAGGATCCTACAGTCATCATTTAAATTAACCAGCTTTTTTCAATGATATTATAGCATTTCCCACCATCATCCCAGAGTTGCAGAGGACAACTATTGCAGAGCTTCCCAAGGACGCTTAACCTCCATTTACCAATGTTTTTCTCAATGCACTGGTTATGAAAGTGTCCATCAGGACTTTCTGAGAGGATAGTGTGAAAGAGTGCTGAGCAAAACAGACAGGATATATCCACTACAATATTTCCAGCCTCCTAAGCCTTTAGATCTGTTCCTGTATGTTATATCAATAATGTTCCAGCAACCCAACTTTATTTAACGTAGACCACCATTAATTCCAGTTTCAATTGATTGAGTAAAAAGTAAATAAACCCATAATTTCTGTTAAGTACCTCATGAGAAAATGTTGGCCTATTCCTAACCAGTCTATCACACTTCTAATCCATCCCCACACACATTCTCCAAGGGTCTGCCGATAGATCTCAGGCACATCATGCAATTGTTTTGGTATTTCGGCTATCTCTATGGGTTAGACTTAGTAGTTGTTCCCTGTAGCATGCTGGGGCTCTCTCACTGCTTGTGAATCTAGAGACAATGTGAGATGGGGGTAGCTCTTAAGAAAAATCAGCATCCCCTTTGGAAGTAACTGCCAGGAAAAGTGATAGTGGAGTCTTAAGTAAGGGGAAATCAGCCTCTTCCAAGAGGAAAGAAGGCAGTTTAATGAGATTGAGGAATTTAGATTTATTTATACTCACCCAAATTTTCTATTCCAATTCTCAGCATCTTGATCAATGCTTTAATTTTCGCAAAAGACATCACTTCTAATTCAGCAGCCTGAATTAGAGTCAAACTTTGACTGAAGTTTTAAGATATATTAACACCATAATTACAAAACATACATTCTTTTAGGACACTCATAATTATGGTTTTCTAACCATGTCTAAACCCAAGATAGACTAGAATTTACTATTCAAACCCTGAGCTTATAAATTTAGTTAGAATTTGCCACAGTCCTTTTTATTATTTCTACCATAACAAACAATTGTAGTAGTCATTTGGTTTCCCAAAGACTTTTTCTCAAAAGACATTTCATTCCAAATGAAAATAGACAAATACATACTTTTCCAATATAAGCAATGAGCTACCACTATCAGTTGCCAATGTCTTTAAACCCAAGTAGGCTGCATTTCTATCTTTCGAAGTCTGTTTTCCAGACCTCTTCTGGTATAAAATGCTTTATCTGTCAGTGTTCAGTAAGAAAAACCTCATCTCTACACAAAATATAAAAAACTAGCTGGGTGTAGTGGCATGTGCCTCTGGTCTCAGCTGCATGGGAGGCTGAGGTGGGAGGATCGCTTGAGCCTGGGAGGCGGAGGTTGCAGTGAGCTGACATGATGCCACTGCACTTCAGCCTGGGTGACAGAATGAGACCCTGTCTCAAAAAAAAAAAAAAAATTGCCAGAGATTTTCAAAAAAAGAAAAACAGAAACAGAAGAAATTAGCTGCATACAACACCAATGGAAGGTCCAGAAGAGAGAAAGTCAGGGAAGGTCATCCTTTGTTTTCAAGTTCACTGCCAACTTGCAATGAATCAAGGTATTACTTCTGCAGTCCAGGCCAAGAGCTCAGAGGTTGCCAGAGACAGTAAAGCTTGCTAAGTGTTCTATTTACTTTCCTTTATTTCTTAGCCTCTTTGCAGTTATGTGGGTCAATTAAAATGTGAAAAAATATGGGAATCATTTTGAGTTAAGACAGAAAATCCTTTATGTAATTCTCTTATCTCTTTCTGAGACATAGTTATCTACAAGAATACAAACTTAAATTTAAGCTTAAGTCTGTGTGTTGCAAAGATGGTGGAAGCTCCATCAAACTGAACAGCAAAAAACTTGAATCAGTGGTTTAAAATCTTCTCACAAAAAAAAACAAAGTCCCAAATGTTTTTATAAGCATGTTCTAACAAATATTTATTATGAGTTAATTTCAAATTTGCACAAACTGTTTGAGAAATAGTAAATTCTAGTCTAACTTTGGTATCAAAATAAGACAATGTCAATACAAAAAAAGGAAAGTTGCAGGCCAATTAATCTCAACCTAAATGCAATAATGTACATAAAAGTAATATGTAATTACCAAGTATGATTTATTCCAAGAACTCAGGTTTATTTACTGTTATAAAATAAATTAACATTATCCGCTAAATTAAGATTTTAAAGGAGAAAAATAAAACAAAATCTCATTTGATAAGGGAGAAAACATGTCTTAAAATTTATATATTTTTGTGATACATCTTAGCAAACCAGGAATTGATAGGAACTATAATAACCTAAAAAGTGTACATACCAAAAACCTACAGTAATGATCATAGTCAGTGATAAAACATTTATTAATATATGAGGATATTTCCATGACCTTGAGGAGGGAATACAACAAAAAACACTAAGCATAAAGGAAAAGACTATTGATGAACTCGACCACCTTAACCTGCCGACCTTCTGTTCATCCAAAAACAACAATAAAATAATGCAAGAAAAACCCTACTACCCGCTTTGAGCCATGTATTCATCTCTCCAAACTGCTTGCTGTTGCCACAAATAGCTATAAATTAATGGAATAATGTCACACCAGACACTAAAATCCACGCTCAATAGCTTAACGATGTGCACCCAATCACTAATCAGTGCCATCTCTGTTAACCAATGAGAATTCCTGACAAACGACTTTGTATAAGTCCATCCCTGTCCTTTTTTTTTCTTTTTCTTTTAAAAACCTACTTGTAACAAAAGCCAAATGGCGCTCATATTCAAGGTTACTTGGATCTGAGTCTTCCAGATAGCTGTCCTCATTTGGGCTCAAGTAAACTCTTCAAATTATATATTTTACTTCAATCTCTTCCTTTTGGATTGATAAATGTCATTCATTACACACAGTTTTTACATATGCAAATGGAAGCTCAGAGAATTTAAGTCACTTGTCTAAGTTTGCACACATAGTAAAATTAATCAGATTGTAGTCTCCAAATCAATGCCAGTACATAGTACCATATTTAGAGTAACATGGTCTGGAGATTGGCCATGTAACATATGTTACACTATCTTCAGGAGTAGACTGTAACAAAGCAGAACACGCACATTTACTTTTAGATTTCCTTTCATTAGAAATATTGACCACGTTGTTTGAGGAAAGCAACCTTGAAGTCAATGTTTATATAGGCAATAAATTTCCAGAGTATATTTATAATATTCAACAGGCATGTATGACATCAGCAAGACTGTTGGCTATTTGGTTAAGGTTCTTTGTTTCTATTGCCAATCTGAGCCTGCTCTGAAAGAGTTGAGAATAAGTCACCTCAAAATGACGCCACATTGGCATAAGGATTATTTTGAGCTACAGGCAATTGAGACTCAACAGATGCAGGAAGAGCTGTCTATCTGCTCTTCTAGGCTTTATCTGCCTAAAAACAAGATATGGATTGCCCTTTGAGGAAGGTGCCCTTTAGGGAGAGAAGAGCTACTGTTCTTATTAAAAACAGAGGCAATACCAAGATGAATATGCTTAAACAGACTTTAATAAAAATAGCCTTTATCTTACGTGACTTCACCCATGTATTTTCATACTTCTTAATCATTTGAAGCCTGATTTTTTTATTATGAAAAATTTATTATAAACATCTAATTGACTTTTTTCTAGAATAATTTCAAAGTTAATTTCCCTGTAGCTATAACAGGCAGGAGACATCCTTATGCTGTCTCAGGTGCCCCTTCTGATTGGTTGCTGTACATCTCTTCTCTTTTGGAAAACTGTGTTATTTTAAACATAGATTATGTGGCATCTAGCTCCAGAAACTCCATTCTGGTTTGGTCATTTCACACAATGGCCTCCCATAAACTTTAACAACTTCAAATCTGTTTTTCTCCATTAAAAGGGTAAATAAGTCCCTGCATCTAACTTACTCAATTCTAACCAGCCTATTTTTTTGTGAACCCACAAAGCATATAAATATTGATTAAACATATGTGCTTTTTTTCTGTCAAAAAAAGAAATATTGACAGAGTTGAAACTTTTCTTTTGATGTCCAAATATCAATAGTATAAGATAAACCACTTAAAATTATTCCTAATGGTAAATACATTAGATTCTATTTTATTCCTTTAGTTATTTGTGCATTTTTCTCATTATTTTCTACATTTTTAATTTTTCTACATTTACATTGTTTATTATGTTCAAAATGAAAATCATAAAACAAGATAATTCAGAGAAGCCTTAGTTCCAGTCCTGTCCTTCCTTCCTGTTCTCTCATTCCCTTTAGAATTAACTATTTAATTACTTTTTAGTTTATCACTTCATTGTTTCCTTTATAAATACATATATATTTCCTTTTTCATATATATATGTATATACACATATATTATATATATACATATATTATACATATGTATTATATATAGAGATACATATATATATATTCCCTTTTTCATATATATATAATCCCTTTCACACAAAAAGTAAGTATTTTTAAGAAAAACAAATTTGCTACTTGCTGTCAAGAAGCTTGAAGTTCGAGAAAATTAAGAGACTCAGGCTGTATTCCTTGCTACTCTCTAGGTGATTCCTGTAATGTCACTTTATCAAACATGTTTCTGTTTCCCCAAGTATTAAAAAAAAGAAGATGGAGATTAAAGATCTCTAAGTTCTGTTCATTTCCAAGGCAAAAATAAAACAATAAAGTTTGAGTTGTGGATGTTGAATCACACGTAGCTTGAGTTGGAGAAAGATATCTGAGGAATGTTAGCAAGTGTCCCAATGTTTTCTCTCTTTTTTTTCCTTTATTAGTGTTCCAATGTTTTTACTGAGATGAGCTGATTTTCATTTCTTCTCATTTTCTATGCCAGCCCTTTAGAGGTAAAGCCTGTAGGAATGAACTGTAGCTGAACCCAACATGGCATTAGCAAATTGATGAGAACGGACATTTTGTTAATTTTTATAGCAGGTTCTATTTATAAAAGCCTATTAAATGTTTTATCCACTGCGGTCATTACCAGTATTTTAAAAAATGACTACTAGGGCACAAAGTACTAAAGTAGTCTACTCCAAACACTTCAGACAAGATGCACAGTAATAATCAGCATTAGGCTGATGCAGGAGCAAACATGATAATGACACAAAATAAGGAGGAAGAATCACATGTTTAGCTCAAGTACATTCAAGTCATTGAGGACCAATGTTGGAAACCTTTAGGAACAATACAAGTGGTCACTGGTAAACAAAGTAAGTACACTTTCTGAGGTTATTTCTCTTGAAAAGGAATATATATTTTAATATTATTTCCAATAAGCCTTATGTTAATAAAATAAGTCTATTAGATCTCAAATAATCTGAAATGCTCTGGGTTACTGAATTACTGACAAACATACCTTCAAGGGCCCTTTAATTGGTTTGGAGAAATACATTAAATTATAGTAATACAGGTTAAGCATCCCAAATCCAAAATACTGAAGTCTGAAATACTCCAAAATCTAAAACTTCCTGAGTGCCAACATGACATTCAAACAAAATACTCACTGGAGTATTTTGGATTCCAGGTTTTCTGATTAGGGATGCCCAACTAGTAAGTATAATGCAAATATTCCAAAATGTAAAAAAAAAAAAAAAAAAAAAAAAAAAAAAAAAAAAAAAAAATCCAAAATCCAAAACACTTCTAGGCCCAAGCATTTCCGAAAAGGGAGACTTAACCTGAAACTTCATGTTCTACAATTGTGTGTCTGCTCAACTCTCCTCATCCCAACAAGATTCAACATGAGTAGAAAAAGTTTATTTTGCCCTGCAAAAGATCTATGACCTTTTAATTCACCTATTATTTTTCTCATTTTCTGTCATCAAGACATTCAAAATAATAGGCTATCCATTCAAGATATCAGACATTTGGTTTTGTGATTCGGTATTAGGAAAACACGGGAATATCTCATATGAAAAGCATTCTTCGGAGAGTGAAGACCTAGAGAAAGTACTTCCCTTTCTTTTATTAGGAGAACATTAACTTGGGTAAAAATCACTGTTTTACCAAGTTATTTCTTGCATTTGGCTTTCTCTGTGTCCATTTATGCTGAGTTTTAGTTTCATAGTTGATTTTTCTGATAATATTTTATCTAACCAGGTAGAAGCCTAAGACACTTGACCTATGTAAGGACCTGGGCTGAGGAAGGAATCAAGACATTTGCACAGCTCAGAGCTGGGTGCAATTTAAGAAATAGAATGCAAAGGTGAAATCAAAATAAAAAAAAAAACAGGGAAATTATGTGATTGAAGTGTCAATCCAAGAAGCAAGATGGGAACATCCAATTCTGGGTAGAAGGGAATAATTTGTGGCTGACCAATGCTTCCTTCAGGAAAACTATAAATACTTAACAAAATATAGATTAACTCTTAAAGACATCAGATAGCTGTTCAACCAAAGAGGACGAGAATGGCTAATTTTCTAAACAGGAGAGAGCCTTAGAAAAGTGAGTTGGTAATATGGAGTCACTTTTTTCCTAGGGGCATTGCAAATTTTAAGAAATTGACAATTTAAGATTTTCCTAGACTGCTGTTAGAAATAAATACCAGCAAAGATTTTAGTGATCTTGAGGGTCTGTAGAGAATTGAAGATGAGAGCCTCAGACACACAACCCCTCAAGACCTTTGCCAATTTCGGATGCAAGGGCAGGAGATTGAAAAGTTACACAGAAAACATATGAAACACAAAGTAGCATGCTTTTCGTGTACTTATGATACTAGGAAAATAAGAGTAAATTTTAGAACTTGCAAGCTAAGCCAAAAACCTGAAAATCAAAGTTTTTTTTTTTTTTACCATTTTATAATGCTAATGAGATCAAGAATAGATTTTGCCAGAGAGAGAGCCCAATGAACATACCAAGCATTCAGCTGAAAACCTAAGAAACATCTTAATAACAGGACCAAATCAGAGGTAGACTGAGTCTTACAAAAACTAAACATCAGCCTCAACTCAGTTCAAACCCTAATTACTTTAAATAATCAGTCTTAATTTCATTTGCCCAGTAGTGGAAAGGGTGAACACACTGCAGGGAAAGAAAAAGTCATTTGGAGCCTCTATAATTCTTACAATGCAGTGATCAGCATTTGGTTAAAAAAAAATTCTAGACAAGCTGAGAGTCTGGACTATGTTACTGAAAACCAAGAGAAAAAAAACATGCAATAAAAATAGAGCCACAGGTAACCTAGATATTGGAATTGGCAAAGACTTTTACTGTAATTAATATGTTAAAGAAAATAAGCAAAGTACTTTTTAAAATGAGGAATTTCTCAGAGAACTGTAATCTCTAAAGACAAATCAGTTGAAAATTTTAGGTTTTAAAAATATAATATCTGAAATTATGAGTTTAACAGAGATTAGACACAGGAGAACACAGGATTAATGAACCAGAAGAATGGTCAATAGAAAATATTCAAACTAAATCAGAGAGAACAGGAACATAAAATATAGAAAAAGCACAAAAAACATGCAGAACACAGTGAAAAGGCATAGCATACATATAGTCTGTATCCCAAAAGGGTAGGAAAGAATGAAGCAAAAGACGTATTTGATAATATAATAGCCACAGATTCAAGAAGCAACCATAAGCAACATGAATACAAATAAAATCACACTTAAGCACATTATAATAAAACTGCTGAAAACCAAAGACAAAACAAGGAAAAGAATCCGGGTGTGTAGCAAAAGTTCAGAAACTAGGGAAATGCCACATGAACAAAAAATAGAAGAAGATGCGTTACCTGGTGATCCACTGGGTAGTACACTTGGTAGTGTTTCAGAAATGGGCCTGAAAACTTGTAAGAATAAAGCTCTAGATAGATGTCCAAGCACAGTGGCTCACACCTTCCAGCGCTCTGAGAGGCCAAAGTGGGAAGATTTCTAGAGCCTAAGAGTTTGAGATCAGTTTGGGCAACATAGTGAGACCATGTCTCTATAAAAATTAAAACAAACTAAAAAAAAAAGAAACACAACAAATTAGTCAGATGTGGTGGTATGCCTGTGGTCCTAGCTACTTGGGAGGCTGGGTTGGGAGGATCCCATGAGCCCAGGAGGTTGAAGCTGCAGTGAGCTCTGATTGCCCCTGCATTCCAGTCTGGGTGACAGAGAGAGATCTCATCTCAGAAAAAAAAAAGATCTAGATAGGATAATTCTGAGCTTCATTTATAGTTTATTTGTGCTAAGAAGCCTAAAAACAATTATTAAAATCCTAAGCAATTTTTGCACTAATTAATTTGACTCACAAAGCATTTTTTCTCTATCATATCCAGTACACTAATATATATAATTTATTGGCTGAGAAATGCTGTCAGTTTTAGGAAATGTTTGCTTCTTGCTAGTAATCCTGAATCTAGGAGGATTGCTATGTGTGACTCTTTCAGTCAGGAGCCCAGCCTTTGAAAAACTGAACCAAAGAAAGGGAGATCTAGTGAGTTTATCAGTATTATCTACAGACATGTTTCTGTTTCACGTTGTTTACAGGAATGATTCAGATGTTTTGATAGAGGACAATGAGGAGAAGGCCAATATTTGCATATTAGATGGCTCCTCCTCATATTTCTGGTTAAAAACCTCTGCTTCTCTTGGTGAATGCAAATAAATTATACAAAAATCCTATTAAGATGCAGATTCCAATTCAATAGATCTAGGGTGAGACCTGGGATTCCTCATTTCTAACAAACTTCCAAGTGATGGTGAATACTGCTGGTCCACAGACCACTTTTAAAAGTGAAGTGTTAGATACACCCCAAATCACCTAAAATTTGACCACTCTGGCTGACAATTGAGAATTGCCTTAAGACAGAGGGTTAAAAGTTTTCCTAAGAAGACAGAGGGGTGCTCAGTGATTCTACTTTTGAAGTGTTTCTGTAATATATTCTGAACAGTAACTACTGTGTTTGCAGATGTTGCATGTTTCCTTAAAAGAAGAAACAGTTCAACGGTCAAATAAGTTTAGGAAGCATTTGTATACTTTCTTTTCTCCTCTAAAAGACTCACAATGTACATTTGCATTGTCATAATGCTGAACCGTCTGCAGTAGTAGGGAAATATCTTTAGCCTGACAATTCATTTATTTAACTAGTATGAATCGGAGGAACTAGCGATCCATGGAACACACTTTAGGAAATACCGTCTTATCATAGAATAGTAGTTTACATCTTTGGTGTATAACAGAATTAGGTGGAGAGCTAACAGAAAATATCAGATGCCTTTGTATTTTTACTAAATTCCAGAGATAACTGTGATACCCACTAGGGTTTGACAACCATTGCTATACAGTAATCTCAGAGGAGTTTTTGTTACCACTTGAGGAGGGAGAGTTGCCTGTTAGCCAAGCTTTTCTCTTTCCAATTTGCTCTGCCAAAGCCCATGCTATACCTGAGAGGACCAGCATCAGCTATGAACTGCCTTTGTTTAAGGAAGAGCATTCAGATCAGATGGGGCTCAATCGTAGTTTAATGGGAATAGCACTGAATCTACAGATTACTTTGGGTAGTATGACCATTTTCATGATATTGATTCTTCCTATCCATGAGCATGGAATGTTTTTCCATTTGTCTGTGTCCTCTCTTATTTCCTTGAGCACTGGTTTGTAGTTCTCCTTGAAGAGGTCCTTCACAACCTTTGTTCTTTCTGTAGCAATTGTGAATGGGAGTTCATTCATGATTTGAATCTCTGCTTGCCTGTTGCTGGTGTATGAGAATGTTAACAATTTTTGCACACTGATTTTGCATCCTGAGACTTTGCTGAAGTTGCTTATCAGCTTAAGAAGCTTTTGGCTGAGATGATGGGATTTTCTAGATCATGTCATCTGCAAACATAGACAATTTGACTTTCTCCCTCCCTATTTGAATACCCTTTATTTCTTTCTCTTGCTTGATTACCCTGGCCAGAACTTTCAATACGTTGTTGAACAGGAGTGGTGAGAAAAGACATCCTTGTCTTGTGCTGGTTTTCAAGGGGAATGCTTCCAGTTTTGCCCATTCAGTATGATATTGGCTGTGGGTTTGCATAAATGGCTCTTGTTATTTTGAGGTGTATTTCTTCAATACATAGTTTATTGAGAGTTTTTAACATGAAGGAATGTTGAATTTTACAGAAGGCCTTTTCTGCATCTATTGATATAATCATGTGGTGTTTGTCTTTAGTTCAGCTTATGTAATGAATTACATTCATTGATTTGCATATATTGAACGAACCTTGTATCCTACGGAAGAAGCCAACCTGATGGTGGTGGATAAGCTTTTTGATGTGCTGCTGGATTTTATTGAGGATTTTTGCATTAATGTTCATCAGGGATACTGGTCTGAAGTTTTTTTTTTCTTGTCTTCTGCTAGCTTTGTGGTTTGTTTGGTCTTGGTTCTCTAGTTCTTTTAGTTGTGGCGTTAGGTTGTTAATTTGAGAGCTTTCTAGTTTTTTGATGTGGGTATTTAGTGCTATAAATTTCCCTCTTAACACTACTTTAGCCATGTCCCAGAGATTCTGGTACATTGTCCCTTTGTTTTCATTAGTTTTAAAATTCATATGATTCATTATCTTTTTGTTCTCATTAGTTTTAAAACTCATATGAAACCAAAAAAAGAGCCCAAATAGCCAAGACAATCCTAAGCAAAAAGAACAAAGTTGAAGTCAACATGCTACCCAATTTCAAACTGTACTACAAGCCTACAGTAAAGAAAACAGCATGGTACTGGTACAAAAACAGACACATAGACTAATGGGACAGAATAGAGAACTTGCTGGAAGGACCCTTAGAAGCAGAGTGCTCCAATGACCTGCCTGATTCCTTACCTTTGTAGTTTTTCTCTTCCTAGAGCTGGAGCTACTTGTCCCTCCGGCAAGCTGAGCCCCTGCCCGGGTTCCCGGAATGATGATGTCTCACTGGGTCTCCTGAGTCTCTACACAGTGGCAGGCCCAGGGTTAGCTGCTGGAGCAGGAGCACAGGTACGGTTTCCTCACAGTGGGCTACAACACTACAGGATGGATGCAGACCTGAGGGGCAAGGGGCTTGCCCTCAAAACAGGGAGACAGAATGGCCAAGAAATGAATATACAAGGAAAAATTATGTTACTGCCCAGGGCTTACTTGTCCTAGCTTTCTATCTCCATGACCACGCTCAGACTGCCTAAAATGCTCTGCTCTGTTTTGCTAACTCCAAACCTGTTCATTCTGCAAACACTATTTCCTCTTTGATCTTCCCCAGCGGGAAGAAAGTCCATTTTCTCACTGTACTTTTGTTTTTTAGCATATCTGAGACCAGTGATGCTCCCGTACTCCACAAATACCTTATTGAGGACCCACTCTATGCTGAGTACTGCAACTGGCACTGGGGACACACTAGGGATGAAAGGTACAGACTTAGCCCCGTTATGGAAACGACAGAACAGTGGGAAGGCAGGTATGAGTCAAGTCGTCACACCAGTAGACATTATAAAGGGGCACCTGGAATCAGTCCTACAAGGAACAGGTACGTGGTATTCTGAGAGTTATGAAGCTGCCTTGGGGAAGTGACAATTGATCTGAAATCTGAAGGCTAAACAGAAATTAACTAGGTGAAGAAGAAGGAGAAGGCCATTCCAGGCAGAAGACACACACGTCAGGGAAGCAGTGCCTGGACAGAGCAGGGTAGCTGCAAGGCTCTGAAAGGAAGGCAGTTGTCGGAAAGGAGCAAGAGGTCTAGTGCTGGCCGGAGCACAGAGGCGGGCCAGAGCCAGGGAATGCAGGGCAAATTCAAAGCTCCGATCTTCATCCCAGTAACTAACTGCGTGTCCACTCCACTTGCCCTTATCCCTGAGTTAACTTAGTGACTCTGAGTTCCTCGGGTATCCCTCACCCTTTACGAATCTTGGTTCCCTCTACCAGACCTTTGTGTTTAGGACTACATGAGAAGTGTTAGCTACAATGTCAAGCTACAGGCACACTTAAGGATAAAAATAAAGTACATTCATGATAATGCGGATGCGGGGTCCCCTCCTTGAACAAAGAATTAGGACTTGGAAAGAGGAAAGGTTGAGATATAAAACCATCTTTTTGTTTCTCTATAATATGAGTACTCAACCAAAGTGAACAATGCCACTTGTCAGTCAGCAAACGACCCATGTGAAATGTCCACAAACACAGGCACTAAGTCTAACAGACTTCAATCTGGGACCTTGAGATTCCTTTGCAAGTTGGAGTGGCTCAGTTGTAAGGGGTGGCAGAAGTCTAGAGCTTACAGAGTGGCAATGTCTATATCCCCCACAGTGGCTTGCATAGGTGCAATAACTGATCATAAATGTTAAACAGAATTCTAGGATATTGAGAAACTTTATGTAATCAACAAATGCATTTAGGACCATTTTCTGGACTTTTGTCAATGAGGAGGTGAAGAAGCATTGGCTGAGATATAGAAGGGTAATTTCTTCTCACTCTAGCTCTGTCACAAAGGCACTCCTGGGCCCTGGAAACCCTTTCAAGCCATCATAAGCCCCACCTTCATTGCAAAATGTGATGATGTCACCTTCTTAAGTATATTCATAAGAAAGGCAAAAGTTGAAGGATAATCAAAACTACCTGGAAAATGCCTGAAGAAGGCACGATGCTGGAGCCTGACATGACACACACCATCTCTCACTAAGTCCAACGCTGCCAGTTTCTCTCCCAGTGCTGGAAAGAACTGCTGTTGATTTAACTGAACACCAGATGAGGTTCCTGGCTTGCATTCAGGAGCCATGTTGTAACAAAAAATGTACCTTCTCTTTAAACACTGAAATCAGATTCAGGGAGGTGAGATGCTTCTGTTCCAAGAAGCACATCATGCTGAGGTAATAGTACCAGATGTACATCTCCCATTTCCCCAACTGCTGTTTCTCCACCTGCTAAGAGTAGAAAATTGTACCTCCTCAGCCCTACTTGCTTCAAAAGGATTCTGTAAGAATAAATATGGGTGCGTGTTATCTTTGTAACTTTACAAAGTTTACAAACTTTGCAAAGCCCAAGTCAGTGAAATAAAATCTCCAAAATCAAGTTACCATGTCAACACTAAGTTTTATGTGGCCAACATTTACATTAATGTAGCATCAGTATATATATATAAAACAGTAGAATCCCAAGGCTACAAGTATTTTTGGGAGAACCCAGCCCAATTCCCAACCCAATGTAGAATCCCAATTTAACATAAAGGAAAGAGTAGCTCAGAGACAGGAGCTCACTTTTTAACTAGGTGACCTATTCTGTTGCATTTAAACATTTTTCATTGAGTATTTGACATCTGCTTCTGCAGAACTTTCTCTCACTGACTTTGGTAATATCTTTTGCAGCCACACAAAATATGTATTTTTCCATGTGATAACACCTCAGGTGCTTAAGGGCAGCACTCATGTCTCCTTTTCTCACAGGACATTGATACCAAAGAAGTTCTCATTCACCATCCAAGGCATCTACCTCCACATATGCAAAATGTATCAGTGTCCCCATTACCAGGTGGGAAGGAGAATGTAGCCTGCTTATATGTGAGATTCCTCTACTGCAAAAACTCTTTTCCATCCTGGAATACTAGCTGAAAATCCAGAGTAAATGTAACATAGGGCTACAGATTGAATACTCCTTTCTTAAGTGAAAATTTCAGATGTGTTCCGACCCAGAATATGAACAAAAAAAAAGGAACAAAAGCATTCACTTAATTCTACAAAAAGGAATTCAATTTCTAAAGCTCTCCATCATTTAAATATTTGAAATTGCTCCAGGGCTTGTGTTTGGGATCGTGCAGGCATGCCGCCCCTCGAATTCACTTCTGAAGGATCCAGATTGAGCAGAATCAAGATACAGTTTGTATCTTGAATCAAGAATCAAGATTTATGCTTTCTAATCAACTGAGATAATCAGGAATGTCACAGCTATTTTTCAAAAACACTATCACCTGGCGAACCTATTAACCTTGACATAACTACAGTTGACTCTTGAATGATACAGGTTTGAACTGTGTGGGTCCACTTCTATCCCGATTTCTTCTTCTGCCACCAAAGACAGCAAGACAAACCCCTCCTCCTCTTCCTCTTCAGCCCATCCAATGTGAAGACAATGAGGATGAAGACCTTGATGATGATCCACTTCCACTTAATAAACATAACTGTATCTTCTCTTCCTTATGACTTTCTAACATTTTCTTTTCTCTAGTTTGATTGTAAGGATGCAGTAGATAATACATTTCACATACAAAATATGTGTTAACTATGTTATCAGTATGGCTTCTGGTCAACAGTAGGCTATCAGCAATTAAGTTTTTGAGTAGTCAAAAGTTACTCATGGATTGTGAATTATGCAGGAGTCAGTGTCCCTAACCCTTGCATTGTTCAAGGGTCAACTAAAAGGGCAGACTAAGGTCATCTCCCCAATAATTCTCACAGCTCCTAAACAAATGGAGTCCCCTAAATTTTCCTGATTGCATAGTTCTTAAAAGAACAATGGCTGAGTAATTCCATCAGTCATACACTTCTGTCTGTTATCTATCCTGATCACTCTCTGGGCTTTGCAATGTCTTGGATGCATAGCATATATAGGCTGGGATATATACTGTGAAATCTGTTTGTGAATTGCTAAGAGCTGACAAGTTTAAAAATACAGTGTAGGAAAATTACTCATGGTTGTGGAGGAGGATGCGGAAAAGTGCCAAATGGGCTTTTAATGAAGCTGTCTCAATGTGAACATATGTAAAAATAACTTAGATATAGGCATTATGATGAACAAAAATGATCTAGCTAAGTTTTCAAGAAAACCTATAGGTGCACAAGATCCTGGTGATTTATATGTATGATGAACAGCTTATTCATGGAGGACCATTTTGTTTCCTGTTAGTGGACCAACATACTTGGCTCCCCAAAATCACTCCAACTAGACAAAACATATCAACACATTAGTCAGAAATATAGCTTTATTATCATAATATTTCATAATCTAAAAACTTCTTTAATCCTGGGAACAGAATATTCCAACTTCTGTACAACTGACTGGCCCTGCAGAATACTGGAAAACTGTCTAAGCAACTTGAACCTTGCAGATAAGAATCTGTAACCTAGTTTGAGAAAAAGGGAAAAAGCAAGAAAGACAGTTCAAAGGAAGATTTCTTCCCTACAAAACACATAAAATTAAATCTATTTGCCAGTTTAACCTTGAACATAGTTTCCCAGAAACTTTGGTGATTTCTTCAAAAAAGCAACTGCCTTACCTCTAAGGTCAACCACCCATGTGGACAAAGAAAATATTTAAAAATAAGACACAAATGGGACATGGCACATAGCTCAGGCCATGGTGTGTTAAGTGGAATATGCTTCTGAGTAAGCCATCTCCCATGTTTTGACACTAAATTTATGTCTCTAAAGAAGCACAACACACATAACACTTTTTTTTTTATATGGGGGTCAAAATTTGGTGGGAACTTAAAAAAAATTTAATATAATAAACAAATCTCAAAATAATTTGTCTTGTGAAATATAGCGTAGGATGACATTATGGTACTTTCTGAAGATCACGGGGTACCACTGTCAAAGAGAGTTGCCATGCCCTCTAGGTATGTTTGTTAGATGAAAATCCAAAATGTTAGTTACTTTAAATAAAACAGAAACAAGTTGTCATTGCACACACATTACGAGACAAAGATCATGCAATAGAACTAACAAGTCATGTTTTTAGTATGTAAAGGATAAAGTGCAATCATGGTATAAGCATCAATAATAAATAACTTTAGAAGAGGAAGTTAATTCTCCAAATTAATAATAATTATAACATTACAACTTTTACAATATTAGCCTAAACAGTGATATTCACAGCAATGTTTTTCCCCACTTGATAGCTGCCTATATATCACAGGAATGATCCACTCTCATAAGCCAAAAGTCAAAGTGAAGACTCAAAAATGAACATTTTCACTATAGTACGTTCAAAATGTTTGTATAATGAAAGTTACTGGCATTTTAAGTAACTGCTTTATTAACTATTTTTAATGCACTGCTAATTTGATGCTTATTGCAATAACATTCATAATTCTTCCAATGTTAATTAGGTTAGTTCTTTTTTTAAATAAGAGAATTCAGTTTACATGAACAAACAAACATATCTAGTTTAAAAACCACCCACCACAAACACACACTTTCTCCATGAGTATTTAAAAATAAATTATTAATATACTTAACATATATAGTTTGTATGTGTTTTTTATATATGTATATATGTATATATTTGTGGACAAAATTATTCCTGTTTTCAGAAAAATGTCAGCACTTGTAAACTCTGCATGAAACCTGATGATATTGCTAAATTTAAGGAAAAAATAACATGGAAATTCATTCTTGAAAATCATACAGCAGGAAATTTTAAACAGATAGCTTTGTGGGGGAAAAAAAAGCCATTTTAGGGAGGGAAAGAGGGGAAGACAGTGTCAGATTCTGGCTCCTACATGCATTGTTTATTTCAGAAATTACTTTAGAATGCAACATATAGTGAACACTTCAGATACTTGGTTGAAAGGTACCTGAAGCCTTAACAGGGCACAGAAGCTGCAGGAGGTCAAGTGAACCACCCAGTGGAAAAGTGAAGCCAGCAAAGAGAAAGTCATGCCCACAATAGACAGAGAAAGGGCCACTGACACTGTCTGGGACGCAGATCTTAGGAAAGGGCTTGGCGACACCTGCAGTGCTTCCAGGATGGCCACGATGCACCAAGCATGCAGTCCACTGTCATTTCAACCACCTAGACACCGAGCCCACACTGGGTGCTGATCAAAAGAGGGTTTGACTGGGCTCCCCAGCCATATCCACAGAAGCGGCTATTAAGATAGAGGCTGGCAGCGTGGTCTGCAGGTGCAGAATACTCAGCCAAAGAAGACGGCAGAGGTGTACAAAAATCTGAATAAACATGCATCTAGGCCCCCAAAAAACCTCATTCAAATGAACAAACTGAAAGACACTCTGTCGAAATGAGAACTGAAGTCTGACTGAACGAGTCCCTGGAGCAACCCAGAAACTGAAATCTTGATTAACCAGAATACTCGGGGAATGGGAATCCTTATTTTGGAGGCTTTCAAATTAACTGAGGGGAAGGTTATACAGAAACACAACGATCTTCATTTTACTGCTATGAACAGAACTTTACACTCCATTCTTTGCCTCACACTTTGGAGAGCAGTGGGCACAGATGACTTTTCTCCCTAGGCCTGACATCTTGTATGGCCTTGGGCCTGAAAATTAATGACCACTGCATAGAAGCCCAGAGGCCAAGATTGCTGGAGACTGGATTAGTTACTTTAGAAGTTAGGGCTTTAAGATTGATTTAATGTTTTTATTATTTCTGTAATTTGCAAGCTTCTAAAAGGGGGTCATCATACAATTCTGGTTCACTAAGATTCCCATTTGCTAAGCTCTGGTTAATCGAGGTGATTGCCTGTGTTATGCCCTTGGCTCTTCCAATGTGTCTGACTATGGAATGTTTCCAGAAAGACATTACTGCTGGCCCCTGGAAGAACGTTCCCCAAAGCCCAGAGATAACTGGTCCAGCAACACCCACCCTTTTAGATGATGTTCACAATGGCTGTTGGCTTTTTTTTAGCCATTTTGGGCCTTATGTTGCCTTTGCGGCCAAACCCCAGGAGCTCCCCTTTCTTTGGAGGTCTGCAGAGGTCTCTTGAGGACTCAGCCTGTTCATGAATGGCCTTGGCAGGCTGAATGCTGGCTCTGTCATCCTTGGCCTTTTTCAGGTAGTTCCTTCCCTTTGGATGGAAATGGGCCTTGAGATCAGGGTGGTTACACACCGAATGCGTGTGCCCTCGGCTTCTACAGATGGTTGGAGGGAGTGGAGAAGAAGTGAAAGAAAGATTCTTTAAAATCTTAAAAGAATAACTACTCATGGCACAATCTCTCCTACATGCTACAGTGGTGATAATGCTACCCCAAAGACAAATCACATATATGGGTATTTTTCTTCCAAAAATTCCTGTGGCCCCCATGAAATGATCAAATGGTACTAAATTCCCAAGGAGATATTACTAGTCCTATTTACAGCGATAAGACTGAGGCCCAGAAAATGTCAATGACTACCCAGAATAATACATACAGTTGGTCTATGGAGAAGACGGGACCAGAACCCACGTCTCTTGACTCTTTAAGTGATGACTAGAGGACTCAGACAAATTCACTGCATAGATGTTGTAAAGCATATGACTCCCGGTATGAATTTACATAAACAATGTAATACATGAACTACATTAATAGTACTATAGAGTTATTATGACCACACTATACCTCAATAAGAAAAAGTTACACTACATAATACTCTAAAAATACTCCTCCAGTACCATCATACTGGACTAATAGATAATATACTAATAGACTAGTAGGATACTGAAAAGTCACATCAACTTTTCACAAAGTTAGGTCCATGCAGGTGAGTTTCCGCTTAAGCCTTTCAAATTCATTTATAGTATGATATCATATAAAATAGACATGATCTCATATAAAATGCAACAGGAAAACACACAATACAAACATTATCAAATGGTCCAAGTATAAAAAGACATACATACAGGCATTTGGGTTTCCTATTTGAGGAGATGTCTGTAAGCTGAAGGAAAACAAATAAGAAAAGATGTTACTGCATTTGAAGGCTGGATTTGGTTTTTAAAATATTTCTTGTATTTTCTAAAAACACTGCATTCCCATTCAGGGAGTTAGTGACTGTCACTGATAGCATGACCTGCAGCACCATCCATCGCATCAGTGAACAAGAATGTCTCATGCTCAGCCTTTGCTTGCTTACTCCAGGAGCCTCTGTGGGCATTTGTTCTGAGATTGCCAAGAAGTCTATGTCAGCAGATCTCAAAAATCTCAAACACTCAAAAGAGCCTCCCGATAGAGCAACATTAGAAGAAATGTGTTTTCAAATATTGGAATGCCTTTGCATCCTCATAGCTTAGCTCCCACTTAAAAGTGAGAACTTGGTTTTCCATTCCTGAGTTACTTCATTTAGAAGAATGTCCTCCAGCTCCATCCAAGTTGCCGTGAAGACCATTATTTCATTCCATTTTATGGCTGAGTAGTATTCTATGGTGTATGTATACCACATTTTCTTTATCCACTCATTAGTTGATGGGCATTTAGGCTGGTTCCATATTTTTGCAGTTGAAAATTGTGCTGCTATAAACATGTGTGTGTATGTGTCTTTCTCATATAATTTGCTTCTTTTCCTTTGGATAGATACCCAGTAGTGGGATTGCTGGATCAAACCATAGTTCTATTTTTAGTTCTCCAAGGAGTGGGGTAAGGGGTAAAAGACAACATATTGGTATAGCATACACTGTTCGCATGATGGATGGACTAAAATCTCAGAAATCACCACTATTTATTCATGTAACCAAACACCACCTGTTCCCCAAAAACTACTGAAATAAAATACAAACAAACATACATACGTACATAAAAATAAAATAAATACATAAAATTCAAAAACCTGGAATGATCTGCCATGATGTCTTGATTGATTCAAGCTGTATTTGCAGCTAATCTATAGCTATGGCCAGATTATCACAATGTATCAACTAAGGGGAACATTGACATAAAAGGCTTCTTGCCTATAATACATCATTTCTAAAATGAGAGAATATGAAGAACAATCCCACAACTCTCGCTGAGTCCATCTATTGTCAAGATAACTTCCCACTTCTAATAATTCATGCAATAAAACATCTGCATGCACTTTTGTGGCTGGGCTTGAAATATTCTCATCTGCAGAACAAATTGATAATTATCACTTTGTGATAGAGATGTCACCATCCAGTTTATAGGCAGATCCAGTATATTTTCATCCTCCTGATCCTGATCTTCCTCATGTAGCTTTCACTAGAACAAGTGATATCACATTAGCAGGCAGACCGACAGAAGAGAAACGACAACTAAAATGTGGAGAAAAGGCCACCTTGGTATTTGGGCCAGTGTGGCCACGACATGTGTCCCTGCTATGATCTGAAAACCCAAGCTCAGGCTAACAGGATCACTGCCCATATTCTTCTGTCTGGAGCAAGCCACAAGAGGTTCCTTAAAAAATAAATAAATAAAAGAAATAAAATGAGGCTCATGTCATGAGGAGGCAAGATGGGATTCTTGTGTTCTGTCTTTTGACACAATCAGAACTCAGCAATATTTTAACCCTGCTCATGTAGGCTCTGTTTGGCTTGAGATTAGTAAATTGTAACAGAAAAAGGCACCATCCTCACATGAGGTCCCAAAGATTATGTAACACACAAAGAAGGTGGGACAGATGGCTCCAGCAAACGCCAGGCTGGTAGCTTCTGAGGACCCTGAAGGCACTGGCATCAATTTTCTTACTCTCTACTCCACCATCACCAATAAGTATTTCTCAGCTGGGCCTCTTCAGTGAACTTTAGCCAATGTCTAAACTATAAAAATAAACAGGGTTTTTCTTCCTTTAAATCTTTCCTCCTTATTTTTTTTTTCATTATTAGGGCATAACAAAATGTGTTCACTTTACTGTTTGTATATATGTAAGTGGCGGTTCAGTGATTTGTTGCATACGTATGTATACATACCACCCTTTGGAATTTTATGCAAAACAGAGAGAGAGAGAGAGAGAATGAATACATGTGTGTGTGTATGCTTCTGTCCCTGAGAAAAAGGCCAACAGTGTTATCGCATGTTCTCTGACTTCAAAAATGTTTTTAGAACTACAACCTTAGTGACAATGAATGTCACTAATGGACCCTGCTGGGACCTCAAGAAATGAAAGAACTTTACTGTGTCTTATTGAGAGGGAAATGCATGATAAAGATGAGTAAAGATGGGTCATGAAGCTCACATATATAAGGGTACTATAAATTGTGCATGTCTAGATGTCACATACCAGGTCAAATATTGACCATATAACAGACAGGATTAATGCTCACAGCCACCCTAGGAGGTAAGCATCATCATTCCAATTTTACAGATGGAAACTAAGGTAACAGAGTTAAGTAACTGATTTGAAGCCTCAATGCTTTACTAGTGTTAGGTCTTGGCTTCAGATTCAAGTTAGCAGACTCCAAGCCTGAGCAAGCCTGAGCGAGCCTTCACTCTGTACTGTCTTCTTAAAAAGGATGTGTTTGTGTATATAAATATAAGAGCAAAGAAGTGGGTACACAATAAATTATGTGGAATCAATGGCTGAACCGGAATTTCTCCAAAGATCCTGTAAATGATGAGGTTTAGGGTGGAGGTCTGGGCTTATCATCACAGCAACCACAGAGTTTCCTCTGCTGTCCCTGTGAACACAAAATGTCCCTGTTCCTCCTGGCCCCTTTGGTCTCAGATAGGAAACCTTCCCACTTAGCTCATCTACCTACTTCTATTTTCTCCTAGTCCAACACTTTTGTCTTCCTTTTAATTAGGGAGAGGAGGATATTAAGATGAGGATCAAAAGAGCCTTTGATCAAGTTCCCAGGTTGGAAATATATAAATAGCTTTGTATCAAAAGCCAACCTGACTATAGGTTTGTCTAACTCTTATCCAAAATGCTTAGGACCAGAAGTGCTTCAGATTTAGAATTTCAGAATATTTGCCAACAGCCTAATCCAGAAATATGAAAACCAAAATGCTCCAATGAGCATTTCCTTTGAGCATGACCCTGGAACACTCAAAAAGTTTTGGATTTTGGAACATTTAGAATGTCAGATTTGGCCAGGTATGGTGTCTCACTCCTGTAATCCCAGCACTTAGGGAGGCTGAGGTGGGCAGATCACCTGAGGTCAGGAGTTTGAGATCAGCCTGGCCAATATGGCAAAACCCCATCACTACTAAAAATACAAAAAAATGAGCCAGGAATGGTGGCGGGTACCTGTAATCCCAGCTACTTGGGAGGCTGAGGCAGGAGAATCACTTGAACCTGGGAGGCGGAGGTTGCAGTGAGCCGAGATTGTGCCAATACACTTCAACCTGGGCAACAAGAGCAAAACTCCACCTCAAAAAAAAAAAAGGAATGTCAGATTTTTGGATTAGGGATGCTCAGCTTGTAATACACATTCACCTATAAAATAAGAAGCCATGTCTTTAATATCTTCCAGTACCAAATCTGGCCTCCCAGGATATCTGTGGCATAGAGACAAAGAATAAGTCAGATGCTTTTAACAAAGAAAGTTGTGAATGATATTTTTGGCCCAGCTTAGTGAAGGTATAGAGAGCCCAGAAACCCGGCTTCTGAAGCCTCAGCCCTACAAGGACAGCTTCTCAACCCAGTGCACTGCAGAAGAGGCAGAAGATTTTTACTCTACTCCCCACTCTCCCCTTCTTGCTTGCACACCTGAGCTCCCACCTTTAGAACAATGAGGAATACCATCCCCAGCCCGGCTGTCACTCTCTCCACTAAGGCTGAACTGCAAAAACAGTGTCGATTCCCTCCCTGTCTCCTCTTCCCTCTTTTTCTCATTACCACCTCTAGAGAGCAGTGAAATTCCTAGATTGATATGTAAGTTGCTTCTTTCTAAGGTGACTTATAGCATTAAGAATCTTCTGTGCTATGGAAAAATTTTCTTCCCCTCACATTTAGTGCCTTTGCTGAAATAATGTTTTGGCATCTGTATCTTTTTCCCTCAATTCCCTTGAGCATTTATGTTCCTGTTCACCTGGCTGATTTCTAAAAATATAATATGCTTATGCAGATATTTTAACTTTATGCTCTGAAAAATGCTGTTGAATTAGACACAAAGTGACCTACTATCCCATCTGTCAAAATCACTCACACAACTATCAAATGGAAGGTCATGAAACAGCTTGGTTAATCTTATTTTAAGTGTTGAATTTATGTCCTGCATGTTGCTAAATCAGGACTAGCAGTAATTCATTTAACACATATTTTCGGGGTGCAGAACTTATTGGTACTAAGGAAACTGCTCCCAGTGAGGAGGGAGACACAATTACTTAATAAGCAAATGAATATAATTTCACATAGTGCTAACTACCGCAGGTTGACTATCCCTAATCCAAACACCCAAAATCCAAAAGCTCCAAAATCTGAAACTTTTTGAGGGCCAACATGACCCTCCAAGGAAATACTCATACTGGAGCACTTTGGATTTCTGATTTTGGATTAGGAATGCTGAACCAGTAAGGTGAATGCAAGTATTCCAAAATCTAAAAAAATATGAAATCTGAAACATTTCTGGTCCCAAGTACTTCAGATAAGGTATACTCAACCTGTATGACAATGAAACAGACTGTTACAAGAAAAAATGGCCTACAGCGTCTGCAGACTGTCTAATAATGTGGCTATTGTTAAAAGCAGAGTTTAGAGCACTAAACATGGAAACAAGGGGAAGCCACATCTGCCTAATCCTTTCAGAAATCACATACCTCATTCTTGGTCTTCCTAGGGCAACGTATCCTCCCTCCAACCCTCAAACAGTCCCTCACCACAGCCTGATCATGCCCCACTCACATGCAGCTCTCGTCTTTAAATTTCTTGCTATATTCTAACTGCGCTTTATTTTATTTGAATTAGTCAATTTTTCCTTCAGTAGAGCAAGTCTGTGAAGGCAGATATCGTATTTGGAATACAGAAGATACAAACATAAATATTTATTAATTTCCCACCATTTGTATATGTACATATGTATGTATACATTTTTGTGCATGTATTTATGTGCGCATATGCATGCATGTACATGTACATTTGTGTGTGATGCACACATATGCACAATCATGTACTATAAAACAATGTTTCGGTCAATGACAGACTGCATATACGAGGGTGGTACCATAAGATTATAATAAAGCCGAAAAATTCCTATCACCGAGTGGCACCATAGCTGTTATAAGGTCGTAGTACAATGAATCACACATTTGTGGTGATGCTGGTATAAATGAAACTACTGTGTTGTCAGTCACATAGAAGTATAGCACATACAATTACGTACAGAGCATCATACTTGATAATGACAATAAATGACTATGCTACTGGTTTGTGTAGTTACTACATACACTTTTTATCTTTTTATTTTAGAGTGTACCTGTTCTATAAAAATAAAATGTTATCTGGAAAACAGCCTCAGGCAGGTCCTTCAGGAAGTATTCCAAAAGAAGGCATTGTGACCATAGGAGATGACAGCTCAATACATGTTATAGCCTCTGAGGACCTTCCAGTGGGACAAGATGTGAAGAGGGATATTGATAATCCTGGCTACATGTGTATTTGTGTCTTCGATTTTAACAAAAAAAAGCTTAAAAGTGGAAACATTTTAAATCATAAAAACAGGAAAAAAAAGCTTATTGAATAAAGGACATAAGAAAAATATTGTTGCAGTTCTCTAGTATAAAAATAGGCACATAGACCAATGGAACAGAATAGATAACCTAGAAATAAAGCCAAATACTTACAGCTAACTGATCTTTGACAAGGCAAAGGGAAACAAAGTGGGGAAAGGCCACTCTTTTTAACAAATGGTGCTGGCATAATTGGCAAACCATATGTAGAAGAATGAAACTGGATAATCATCTCTCACCTTATACAAAAATTAACTCAAGATGAATCAAGGTCTTAAATCTAAGACCTGCAACCATAAAAACTCTAGAAGATAAAATCGAAAAAACCCTTGTAGACACTGGCCTAGGCAAAGATTTCATGACCAAGAACCACAAAGCAAATGCAACAAAAACAAAGAGAAATAGATGGGACTTAATTAAACTAATAAAGCTTCTGCACAGCAAAAGAAACAATCAGCAGAGTATGCAGACAATCCACAGAGTGGGAGAAAACCTTTGCAATCTATACATCCAACAAAGGACTAATATCCAGAATCTACAAGGAACTCAAACAAACTAGCAAGAAAAAAATCCCATCAGAAGTAGACTAAGGACGTGAATAGACAATTCCCAAAAGAAGATATACAAATGGCCAACAAACATATGAAAAAATGTTCCACATCACTAATGACCAGGGAAATGCAAATCAAAACCACAGTGTGATACCATCTTACTCCTGCAAGAATGGCCATAATTTTTTTAAAAAATTTAAATACATGTTGGCAGGGACGTAGCAAAAAGAGAACACTTTCATATGGCTGGTGGGATTGCAAACTAGTAGAAGCACTATGGAAAACAGCGTGGAGATTTCTTAAAGAACTAAAAGTAGAACTACCATTTGATCCAGCAATCCCACTACTGGGTACCTATCGAGAGGAAAAGAAGTCATTATACAAAAAAGATAATTTCACACATGTTTACAGCAGCACAATTTGCAATTGCAAAAATATTGAACCAGCCCAAATGTCCAAGCCCATTAGTCAACAAATGGATAAAGAAATTGTGGTTTATATATACACTGTGGAATACCACTCAGCCATAAAAAGGAAATAAATAATGGCAATCTTAGCAACCTAAATGGAATTGGAGACCATTAGTCTAAGTGAAGCAACTCAGGAATGGAAAACCAAACATCGTATGTTCTCATTCGTAAGTGGGAGCTAAGCAATGAGAATGCAAAGGCATAAGAATGATACAGTGGACCTTGGGGACTCAGGAAGTGGAGGAGGAAAGGGTGGGAGGAGTGTGAGGAATAAAAGACTACAAATTTACAATAAAAGACCATACACCGCTCGGGTGGTGGGTGCACCAAAATCTCAGAAATCATCACTAAAGAACTTATTCATATAACCAAACACCACCTATTCCCCCCAAATCAATGGAAATCAAAAACTAAAAATTAAAACAAAATTCTATATAATGCTTGTGTTTTAAGCTGTTATTACTAAAGAGTTAAAAAGTTAAAAAATAATTTAAAAGTCTATAAGATAAAAAAGTTATAGTAAGCTAAGGTTAATATATTGTTGAAAGAAAAGTTTTACACAAATTTAGTGTAGTCTAAGTGTACAGTGTTCATAAAGTCTACAGCAGTGTACAGTAATGTCCTAGGCCCTCACATTCATGTACCAGACACTCACTGACTCACCCAGAGCAAATTCCAATTCTGCAAACTCCATTCATGGTAAATGCCCTTTACAGCTATACCATTTCTTACCTTTTATGTAGTATTTTTACTGCACCTTCTCTGTTTAGATAAATAAATACTTATCATTGTGTTCCAATCACCTACAGTATTCAGTACAGTAACATGCTGTACAGGTTTATAGCCTGGGAGTAATAGGCCATACCATATAGCCTAGGCATGTAGTAGGCTATACCACATAGGTTTGTGTAAATACACTCCATGATGTTCACACAATGACAAAATTGCCCAACCACACATTTCTCAGAATGTGTCACATTGTAAAGCAACATGACTGGATGTACATATCTGACTAGAAGATCCAAAATGATACCCAACTTTTGATTGCATTGTTTGGCATGATGTGAAATAATGACTGGCTATGTCTCTTTAAAAATGTTCAACTTTCAAGCCAAAAAAATAAACTAAGCAAAAGAGGTGAGCAAAAACAATGTTACAAGAGAATGAATGAGCTTCCTTTCTTCCTCCTTGCCTTCAATTATTTTCTCTGAGATTCCTCTTGGCTGAGTATAGGAGGATTTCATAGGAGTTAGCTCTGGATGACTTATAATTCTAAATATGAAAATGTCAATGCTACATTTTAATTTTAGAATTCCTAGCCATCAAAGTCAGGTAATGCTCAGATAAGTTAAGCGGCCAAAACAACTTAGAAAGCACTGAATCCAACTCCTCCATTTCTCAGAAGAATTATAGGCCCAGGAAGACCAACTATCTTGCCCAGTCAGAAGCAGCTTAAGAATAAACTGGAAGCCAGGCATTTCCAGGCTTTTTCATCTCATATCTGGGCACCATAACCTCATGCCCAACCCTCTCTTGAGAGCACAGGATGAAAGAAGACAGCAGAAAGAGGCTCAGATAGTCCCTCCAGCCATAGCTAGTCAGTGCTAGACACTCTCATGGTTTCCCAAGGAGGAGACACAGAGAGATCAACGTGGGGTGTGAATTCCCCCTTAGAAGTGTTTCATGTAGGAGACCACAGACACCCACTTAGAAAATAATAAATATGTTACATGGATGAAACTGCTTTGAATATAGTGCCTGAAACCTCACAGATGTAACAATTTCCTTCCAGTCTTTTTTTGTTCTGAAAGTTCTGGGGCTTCTATCACTGAGCTGCGCTAAGGCCTAGTGTGCATGATTACAGCAAGCATCATGCAGGACCTCCTTCATTTCTTTCCGTCCTAACTCCCTTCCTCTCTGGTATTCCTTTATTTATCCACCTGCCTTTCATTTCATCCCTTCTTCTGGACAAATAGTTTTATTATTTAATCATGTTTCCTTTTCACACTGGCTTCCAAAAAGCTCTAAGTAAAATTTTAAATCAACCAACAGCAACCCTGCTAATCTTTTGATCAGCATAAAAGTTTCTTATTTTTCTTTTTCTTATACTAGAGCCCATTTGCTGGGGGGATGG